>WAAG01048142.1:575-12120 GCA_013390105.1 Tichodroma muraria | reverse complement strand
CTTGGAGCTTGCCACACTCTACATTTCCTAACACAGTCGTCAGAAGCTGCATTTTGTTACTGAAAAGAAGGTGACAAGTTTCATGTAGTGTGTTGCCCAAACCAGGCACGTCTGTAGCTGGCCATTAGATAGATGTTCATGATTTCTCTGGAGCAGCCATAAATACTTCAGCCAGGAGAGGTGGTTTCCTGTTTGTTTAGTATTTTCTGTTTCTCTGGGAAGCCATATAATTTTGTTGTTCAGTCAATGGCAGAGGCTTCCACTGTTTCCTCTTATAACTCCTTATGTTGATTTTATCTGTGTATGTTTTCCTAGTAACGGGCTTTGCTATAATCAGTCCTATAAGTCTTAGTTGGTTAGGCCAGTTACTGACAAGTACCAGTCTGGAGCACTTTTAGATTTTTGAAGTGTTTCCCTGTTGGTCCAAAACAGTCCTTGCTTGGTGACTTTTGGAACACATTCCATAGCCTTATAATTGCCTTCAGGACTTTTCACTTGAAGGCATATTTATTAGTCCATATTATCTCTTTAGTTTGTTTTTTTCCGTTTGCATTGAAGGTTTTAGGTGGGTCATTCAGAAAACAGTAATAGGAACATCTTACACTCAAACCCCCGGAGTAATTAACTCCTTTAGTTCATGAGCATGTGTTTTCATCTATTAAGTAGAAAAAAATACTTATTATAATGAGTCATGCACAGCTACTTCTGTGTTTCTGTTGTGTTGTAAATGCCAAAGAAACTACAACTACCTATAACATATTTCAGTCCCTTTGTAGATTTCACCAAAAAAACCTGTGCCAGCTGGTTTTTCCAAGCTCACTTTTTTGTCTGGCTCTGTTAATAGGTTAATAATATAACCATTTACTGTTTGCATAAGCATTTTTAAGTCCAGATAAGAGAATACATAAAACTGCTAGAAATTGTGATATCTGGAGGCTAGTTGCTGTCTAACATAAGCTACCTGTCCTTACTTTTCTTATTCCAGCTGTTCTGCTTGATGTGATGCTGTCATAAAATTGTAACACAGCTGTGAATCACTGTCTTTCTCTTAGCTCCCATTTATTTGTTTGTAAAGGATTTTTTAATCCTCTGATTAAATGTTGTATTTGAGTACAGGATGTTTATTGTATCTGAATGTAACACCACTGTACCATTAAAATAGGATTTGGCAAATAGTTTATATTCCCCTACCAAACAAAAGCAAACCAGTCTGCCAATTACACCATGATTTGTCAAGGTGAATGATGGTAATGGTAGAGGGGTTTGATGGCATAAACTAAAAAGTGTATATACATAGTTTTGTTACAGCTCTCAGTGCAAACCCTAAAATTATATTAACATAACCTAAAGGAGGTGATGCTATCTGTGGTATAGAAATACTAAAATATTAATGAAATTAAATATGCAGATACAGCATATTAAATATTAATGCCCTTTTAATGTTAATCATGAGCAGAACTCGTGTAGATGCCTCTTTTCATAATCTCTGCAAACTTTAAATTCCATCCCTCCCTTCAGGTGGGGAAATAAAAACTAACATGCATATTATTTCTATAAAGATTTAGGGAACAGATTTAGATAAATTTTATTTTTAAAATGCCACCAGTAATCAACCATGGGTTGTTTTCTAGAGTTTCTAAGTACGTCACAGAAATGCTGTTTAAAGCACTTGTGATACCATTTGTGTCTTAGCCGAGCTCTGGAGTCAGAGCTGCAAATGCTGTATTTTATGGCCTCGGAGGCAGCCAGAGTTAGAGCGGGAACTGAAGTCACAGGGATTTGGCTTGGTCCTTTCTTTGGGCCACTCCACTGTAAGCAGACTTATTTCCATGAATCTTTGGCTGAAATCCTGCTCTAAACGGTTTTAAACATAGAATGACAAAAAGATGTGCAACTTTATGAGTGATGCACATAGCACTGTTATGGGATGCTGGGGTTGGGATCAGTGGTTCAGGTTGAGCTTGATTAAATTAAATTCTAACAGGCAAAAATTATAAGCTGCTCTGGTTAAAACTTCTGTAATAATCTATTTTTTTTCTCGTTTCCCATTCTCCCATCAAACAGAAAGAGAATTTGACCCAAATAAGCACTGTGGAGTACTGGATCCTGAAACAAAGAAACCTTGCACAAGATCACTCACCTGCAAGGTATTTTTCTTAGAAGATAAAATATCAGATGCTTTGTTATAGTTTAAGTCCTACCACAGTAGTTTGAGAGGTCATACCTGCTCCTGTCTTACAGACAATGGGTATGGTATTCAGGCGCTGTCTTCAGGTAATTCTTTTGTGTAATTCTGTTTCTTTGAATCAGAGCATCTGCATTATTCCACTGATATTTCTAAACAGATTTTTTTCTTGTCATTTTATTATGCAAAAAGCATTAACGCTTCATGTAGAAGCCCAAGTGTTATTCTAAATGCTTCTTTTTTGGTTCATGTGTGCAATGTTGAAGTATAGTCAGTTTTTAGTAAAAAAAATTACCATATTTTTGTATAATAAATTACTTGGAGGCTGCCCTTGTGATAGTAATAACTCCTGTGTCAAAAAGTAGCTCCAGTGTGAGACATATCTAATGAAAATTTGTATGTGTATGTGCTGCCTGTCAGTAGAGATGATCAGCTAAATTTGCTTTAAAATGTATTCATGTTTTTCAATCTAATGAAATCAGTTTTTCATTGTAAGTTAAAAGCTACAATGATTTTTTTTTTTAATATCTTAAAATTGCTGGAATTCTATTTTCCATCTTGGAAAAGGTAAGTCAATAGTCTCTATTATATAAAAATTGTTGCAAAACATAATTTTAGCCTTGATGTTGGCATTTCTTAATAATGACTTTATAAATTATCAAAGATAACGTGGAATAGCAGCTTTATTTCCATAACTGTGGCTAAAGTTGTTTGAAGGAGATTTTATCTTTTAGAGTATTGGTGTATCAGAAGTATAGAGGACTCATAAAAAATGTCATGCACACACAAATGCTTTTTAACCACCCTATTTTTAGACTCATTCACTTAATCATCGACGAGCAGTTCCAGGCCGTAAAAAACAGTTTGACATCCTTCTAGCTGAACACAAAGCTCGATCCAGGGAAAAAGAAGTTGCAAAAGACAAAGAGCATCCACCATCTGCAAGGGAAAGTTATCAGAGCCAGCCTACACCAGCACAAGACTCCCTGTCAGGATCCTCAGTGAACTCTGGGCAAGAATCTAAAGTAACATCTCCTGCAAAATCTAGACCACCAAATTCTGTACTTCCAAGGTAAGCAATGTGGAATGTTGTGTTCTGAAGGTGCTGTAAGAAGTTTCTTAGACTTTCATACAGCTCGTTTTATAAGCATTTAATACTTCTTTAGGATATTGCACGATAAAACATATTAATATAAGAATTTCTGCTAGCTTATGTTAACCGAACTCTGTCCTTAGTAGCCTGTGATCTAACTGGGATTGAGGAAAGGAAGAGCGTCCACCTTTGGCTCAGAATCTCAGACTAACTGCATTTTTTTGCTAAAATGGCCAGTAATAATTAGGAAAGATTATATTCAAGTCATTCGGTCACAATTGAGAATAAAAGTCTGTTTACATGAATCAGTGTAGGTATTAATGGTAAAATTCTGCACATTTATATAGAATTTTTCTCCAGAAATATTTTGCCAATTACATCAATGGAATTGTTGTAAAAAAAAGGTATAATTTAGTGTTGATTTAAAACTATTGATATGGAACTGTCCATAGCATACCTTCCCTTGTTTTGAAGATTTTTCTTAGAAAGGACAAAAAAAGTCTTCAGAAGGACAATGAAAATTTCTGAAGACACCTTTTGCAAAAAACTGTGTGAAATATTTGATCTACTGAATTCTAATTATCCTCTGGAAAACTTCCCATATATTTTGTTTATTTGTAGGATGTTTTGGTACTAATTTTGGCTGGAATGCATAGAGCTAAATTAGTAGGCTTTGTTCATATTTATAATTTTCCATCATTCATTTCTCTGCAGAAACCTTGGTTAGGATTGGTGCTCATTTTGGGACTTTCCTACTACGATAGTCCCTATTTCAAAGAGATTTTTCTTGTATTTGATATCTCAGGTCTTACAGAGACAGCTGTTTCCCAAGTTTTCTGTGCGGCCACCCAGCCTGAATGAAGTTCCATTCCTGCCGTGGCGGAGGTGGGCCTTGCAGGGTTTGGGTGACAAGACAATGAAAGAATACCCACAGATGAATTGGTGCTTCTCTGCCTAATTCTTGTAAAAGCAGTGACCTTACACAGTCCTTCCGTAGAGAGGAGCCCAGACAGACCGGTGGAAATGGGGTTTAGTAGGTGTTACGCTCTAAGTAGCAAAACTGGAGTGCAATTCCGTGAGAGTCAGCTGCCGAAATTGCAGAGGTAGTAGTACCCGAGGAGGAGGATTTTAGCAGTTTAGTCAGACGTTGTGTTTGTACAGTCTGCATTTCTGTTTCTGCTGCGGTGTCTCTGTTGGGTCGCCCTGCCTGGTGCCGGAGCAGCCGTGGAAGCCTTGCGGCCGCTCTGTGCGGCCACAGCCGCGGCTCCGCTGCTNGGCGCTCGTCCTGTGCCGCTGCCGCCCGTGGGCGATCCCTGCGCGGGTCAGGAGAGGGCTCCTGTCCGCTGGCTCGGCACTGCTCTGTCCCAAGAACTGAATTCATGAGACTGGAGAAGGCCATCTACAGATTTTGCCCAGTGAGGACATCTCCTCCAGCCACAGAGCTCTCCATACATACTTGGTTGTACAGACTGTAATTGAGAACCTTTTCCTCCCCCACTTCTAATCTAATCTGTTTCCAAACTACTTTTGAAAGGCAAGGCGCCTTCATACCCTGTGGTGCAAAGACATTCCTGATTTGTCTTACTGCATTTTAGACAAAGGTGAAGAAAACCTACATGCTGTGTGTGAGGAGTTCTCCCAGTTACTTCACTCACCAATCTACGTAGAGGGGTCAGCTAAACACTCTTATATTTAGTACACTCATTTTATTAGGATCTTTTGTAACTGGACCCTTGGAATTATTCAAGTAACAGAGTAATGGTTCAGTGTAAGAAGATTTTATATATATGATTTTTATTTGTGCTTTAAATATACTTTGTCTCTCTCAAGATCTGAAATCCAACTTTGCGACAAGTTTAAAATTTCAGGCAATAAGAAGGGTGCTTCTGTTAACATTAACTTGAGGATAACCCCAGAATATATTTCTGACAAAGAAATGTAGACAAAGACCAAATGTCAGCTATTCACTGTCTCTTACTGTCCTTGTTTACATTTATCATTTCTGGCATCATTTGCTTTGATGCTTGATGCCAGCAGGTAGGTTTGTAGAGCCTTTGAACGCTGGTGATTTTAATGTACATTCTCCTTCTAGACCTTCATCTGCAAATAGCATAAACAGCAACAGTTCTTCAAACCACAGTGGGTACGTACCAGAACTGCCACTGCCTTCCATGGGAGGAGATATCACAAGCAGATTGTCCAGTGATGAAGGAGAAGCGGATGGAGCTGAAGAATCTGAGAAATTAGACTGTCATTTTTCTGGACACCATCCCAGACCTCTTGGGGTATGTGTCAGTCTCTGGCATGCCTTGCCATTGTTCTTGCATAATTAGGGAGGGGAGAACAAATAAGTAATTTAATAAGGAATGAAGACCGTACATTCTGAAAACTGTTCTAAAGAGAAAAAAATACATTTAACAGAAAAGGGTAAGGATGGGATAAGGTGGCTGGAGGCCACTCATCAGTACACATGATACATTGATGTAGGACAAGATAGATGTAGGGCAGCAGAAAATCAGAATTCTATTTTTAGATTGTCCTCTCAGTAGACCTCAAATTGGGTGTAGTTCTGCTAAACTGAGGAAAGTTGTATTGCTTTAAATGTGACACGAGCAGATATTCTCTTGGTTGTTGCAGTTCTTCCAAAACTGTACCTTGCAGTTGGTGGCAGAAGGCTAGTACAGTGTTACATTCACTTCTGTAGTCTGGTTTAAAGCAATAATTAAAGGTCATTTGTGTGAGTGTATGTGGACTTAGAAACTATTGCTTCATTCATCTCAAAATGAAAGGCTCTGGTGGTGGGTCAAGTATGTGTTTGAGCAGCTGGTTTTGTCTTTCTCCTGTGTTAGTGAGAAATTTCATTATAAGTAGTAAAAGCTGCTTTGTGGTATTATCTCTGCAGTGTGAATTTGTTTACACTGTTCAAACCAAGAAGCAGTGGAAGAACTCTTGAAGTTCTTAGGAGTCGGTTCTCATAAAAATTGAGCCAAGGAATACACTTACGTGTTTTCCATATGATATGCAGAATAAAACAAACATTGTGATAACTGGTAGCATTGTTTGTATTCCCTAGAGCAAAGAAGAACTTGTTACTATCAGACACCAGGAAAAAGTATGAAAAAGGAAATAGTAAGGAAAGTAAGGAAAAAGTACCCAAACACCTAATGACTGTCAGATGAAATCCTGTATTTGGTTCTTACAGAGAAAATGAGAATTACTGTAGTCCACATAATACTATGATATGCAGAAACCTCCTGTTTCCTTGGTACCATTGTATGCTACTTTGCTTTTGCTGGCTGCTTCTCCATGAATTAAAAAACTAAAAGTTCACTGCATGGGTACCCACACAATTCAAAAAATAATCTAAGTGTAGCCAGTTCTTGTACATGCCTCAGCAGTGAGGCATGGCTGTCAATAGCCATTTTGGTTTAGGATCCTAGTTCTGTTTCAAGGCAAATCCACTGACTCATCTGTTCTGAAATCTTAGCATCTCTCAACTGAAGCAGTTTGTGGTAGTGAAACCAGTTCTTAGTCCATATCAATGTGAAGTCAGAAAAGATGGTGTAAATCACCTCCAGTTCATGCTAAATTGCTGAATTTGATGTTCAAGTAGAGTGTTTTCCTTATGAAGTCCCTCTCTTGGGCAGGTAGTAATAATTGATCCGGGGGAAAGTCAGTAGCTTCTTAAGTTGCCTCTTGGTGGTACTTGATGTTAGTGGTAGCTCACTGGGAGGTGAGGCTAGTTTGTCAGCTTAGGTGGTGGTTTTAATAAACCTGTTTAACCTTGTCATGAAACAGACTTAAAATGAACTGTTGCAATCACCACTTGCCGTCCATTGAGCTGACAAATACTTTGAATGGATGCTCTTCTACCACATCGGTACTTCTGCTGTCAGCCAGAATTGGTGTGACTGGGTCTCTTGTATGATGGAGAGTTGTCTTGTTTTTTGAGGATTATTTTTAACAGGTTTCTCTCCTACAAACAGGCATTGCAGCAGTTCTCTGCATCATGTAGATCAGTAAGACTGAGCTGAAGCAAGAGCAGATTCCTGATTGTAACATTTCAGTGTAGTAGGATTTTTCAAGAAGTTCTCCAGAGGAAGTGGTGCAAGACCTCCTGAGCTCTGCAGAATTTTCAAAATACTACTCCAGTTGATTTTCATGCACTGTAAAGAGTGTATCCCATGTTCTGTTGTAGCACAGATGCCATGGATGATAATTTACTTTTTTACTGAGGTGTCAGAGGTTTGCTTATTAAGTAGATACTAAAGATGTTCCCATTGCACTTTTTTTCCTCTTCAGTTACATTTTTATTGCTGTCATGCAATTATGAGATTTAAGACACGCAGAACAGTGTAATTTGTTTTTCTGAGGTAGTAAGAATTTTTTCTTTAAAAGTACCTCAGCAGTTACTTTCTTTTCTGGAAGTGATTCATTAATGAAGTAGGAAATACACTTTACACTAAGCTGAAATATTATGCATGTATTTAATAATTCTTAAAAAAATTATCTATGCTGTAGATAATGAAAAGCACATTTAAAAAAAGTTTCGTATGCATGATAGAAATTACAGCGTTGTTCCTTGATCTATCAATACATATTGCGTAATGCAGAAATACATTTTTATAAGCAACACTGAAATACCTTTTCTTTCAGTTCTGTTCATATGGCAGTCGCTTAATGGGAAGAGGGTACTATGTCTTTGACAGAAGATGGGACCATTTTCGATTCGCACTGAACTCCATGGTAGAAAAACACTTGAACTCACAGATGTGGAAGTAAGTGGGAGTTTTACACTTGGTGGATAATTTACATTTTTAGTTCTGTGAAATTTAAATACTCCATGGTCAATGTTTGTAAAATTACCTCTGTATCAAGGTATAGCAGTAACACGTGTACAAATCTTCTTTTCTCTGTTAAGGAATATACAGCCCACCAGAACAATCTCCTAGTCTGATGTAAATTTCTGCCAGATTTAGGACTCCTTCTAGTCCCTAAGAATCCTGATATTTGCTTAGAGTTCTATGCCTTTATCATGTCCCTGTATCACCCATTCAGGCTTTGCTGTGCAAGATTCTTGAGCTGTAAGATAAGGAACATGGTGCACATCTGTCTGTGTGTGAGATGGAATATGATAGGGTTTTAATCTATCGTGGTGCCCTGCTTTTGGGATCTTAAAATTCTGATTATTACTCACTGCTGAAGCACCTCTCTATCACTTAGGCAGGTTCCAAGCACTATAGCCTTTGACTACACAGATCCATTGAAATAGACTGCATTTCTAAAATAGATGTTAATTCTTTTTTAAAAAAAGCAACTAGAAGTTCATGGCATCTGCAGATAGGATTGATTTTTTGGGGGTATTCTGCTACAGAATATGCATTCTTCTTCCAATGTAGTGATGCTAAAGTGCAGTGTTTCATATCACTGTTTATTATCAGGACTGTGTTATATTCGTTGGATGCCAGCCATTAGATAAACAAGGTTTGATTTTTATTTAAATACATATTTTTAAGCACTAAAGCTTGGCTTGTCTGACTAACCTGACAACTTAATGATAACAGTGCCATTGTGCTAGGAGATACAGTTTGGGAATGGTTGGTTCTGCCATAAAAGGGCCAGTTTCATTTGTGTTCAGAGACTGATCATGCTCGATCTGCTTTGTAAATTTGTAAACTAGTATCTGTCACCTTCTACAAATAAAAATATTTTAGTTTCCTTATATAAAAAGATGAAAATTTGTTACCTATTGGCTTTGCTTGTCAGGAGAAAAGATGCTTGGGCATCTGAAAGAACACGTACCACCACTAGTACAAACCAGTACAGGAAACAAAACCTCTGTAGTAGTTTATTTGATACCAGAAATAAGCAGGCCTTATCCTGCTCCCACTAAATCTGATTTTAAAAGTTTTGCCAAATTTTAGCTGTTTATGTACTCTCTAACTTAGTGTTAATGAGCTCCATACTCACTTGTGTGTATAACACAGGAAGCTGACAGTGCCTAACCCCTGTTCTGTTCCTCTGCTGTCCTCTGCACTGCCCTTTCCCTGTGCTCCCCAAGCAGAGCTGGGTGTGAGGCTGCTATTCTAGAGCTCTGCAGCTGCGGCCAGAGGTACAGGGGTGCAGGGCCTTGTTCTCAGAACTGTAACATTAACAAAGTACTTCTATCCCTAGTTGTCAAAGTACTATGCAAAGGGTAGGAATTGTTGGCCTTTCTTCAAAAGACACTTGAAGGACAGCTCTGATAAGCAGCTTTGTTTGCATTGCAAGTGGCAGGCAGTAGGACTTCCTCATTTCTGGCGGCATGGACTGCGTGTAATCCCTTATGTAACTGTGCCATAGTGTTCTGTCTAACAGTCTCCATAGGAGGAATACCTGGAGAGAACACTTGTAATTAGGATTTGATTTATGATAAAACAGCACACCCAGGGCTGCTCTTTTATTGTACTTCTGTGAGGGCAGAGCAAAAAAAATGGGAAAGGTGTCAGTAAGTGAGGATAACAAGGGCAGAGTTATGGGACTGTACAACTTCTTAGAAAAGAGAAATAGGATTAAACTGTGAATTAAATTTAAGTCTAAATAATGGGAAAAGCTCACATAATAGTTTTCCAAGAGACACTACGAAGGTCTGGTTCTTTGATAACAACACATTAGATAAAATAATAGATGATGGCTGAATGGAAAGGAATTTGAATACATCCTACTAATTTCACAGGTAATATTATTATACTTTCTTCTCAAAAGAGTATTCAGCTGTTTATAAAGCTTATCAAGCTCTGTTTAATATTTTGTCAATTATTCAATATCTGTGAAAATGAATCAATAATTTACCTGTTAATCCCATCTAACCAGCTCTCAAATGAGCTGTTGGGAATAGCACTGCCTTTGGAAAGGGATGATCTTTCCTCTTTATGCTCAAAGATTTACAGCCCTCCAGACTGGCTCATTTACCACCTTAATGAAATCTAACCTGTGAGTTTAAGTTGATATTGAAACTGTTTCACAGCTTGAACTTTGAAGCAAAACATATGCAATTAATGAAACGTAGTGACTAGGATATGTATAGGTGCCACTGTCAGGCATTTTATTTGCATTTTTTAATTGTTTGGTAAAATAAGAGAAGGAAAAAGGAAATTAAATTTGTAATAATGTGTTTAAATTGTAATACGGTGCACTTAATTGCTGTATGTGATTAATAGAATAGAATAGGAATCAAAATTGTAACGAACTAGGTTTGCCTTTTTGAATAAGTTAATGGAAATGATTCCCTATTTGAATTGTTTGGATATAATTTTTTATGTATCTCTCTTCTTTTTTTTCCTTTCCTTTTCTACTTAGAAAAATTCCTCCTGCAGCAGACAGTCCCATGCCTTCTCCAGCAGCACATGTCTCCACTCCTTTTCCAGCATCACTCTTACAGCCCTTCAGCAACCCCAGTGCGGTGTATATTCCTTCAACACCTATCAGTTCAAGAATCACTTCTTCTTACATAATGACATCAGCCATGTTATCAAATGCAGCCTTTGTGACAACGGCAGAGACAAATTCCATTATGTCACATACCACAGCTTTTCCTCACGTGGCTGCAAGCCTGAGTATCATGGACTCAACTTTTAAGGCGCCGTCAGCTGTGTCACCAGTGCCAGCAGTCATCCCTTCCCCATCCCACAAGCCATCCAAAACAAAAACCAGCAAATCCTCAAAAGTGAAAGACCTGTCATCTCGGAGTGATGAGTCTTCAAGTAACAAAAAGAAAAAGCCGCAGTCATCGTCTTCATCATCGTCATCAGCCTCATTATCTTTGCAGACATCTTCCTCATCTTCATTTTCAGGGTCCCACAAAAAGAACTGTGTCCTGAACCCCAGTTCAACGTTGAACTCCTATCAGGCAACATCCTCCTATAACAGTGTGTCTGTGCACAATACCAATAACGGAACAAGCCCACTCAGTGCCAAATCGGAGCCCTCAGGACGGACTTCATTGTCAAGTAGTTCAACAGACTCAGTGAAACACATGAGCATGGTAGTGAGCAGCATTGACTCTTCTAGTCTGTCTGTATCTTCTCTCGTGCACCACTCCGGGGACCACTCCCTGGGAGCACATAATGCAGTGTCTTCTCTACCCCTTTCTTTTGACAAATCAGAAGGAAAAAAACGTAAAAACTCTAGTTCTAGTAGCAAAGCCTGTAAAATAACTAAAATGCCTGGTATGAATAGTGTTCATAGAAAGAGCACTGCCAACCTTATTTCTGCGGTGCCAGATCCTA
>WAAG01048140.1:1124-26021 GCA_013390105.1 Tichodroma muraria | reverse complement strand
ACTCCAGGAATTAATTTTGATTGAGTTAGGTGATACAACACTGAGCAGAACTTTTTCTTGCAATGTAAAACAACAACATATGAAAAAATTGTGAACTTTTTATTTTTCTATAAAGCATTCATAGGTAACTTTTTTATAAACAAAAAGCTTTCCCTGAACAACTTTGTGGTAGAAACACAGTTATTGACCCATGTTTAATTTCTGATAGAAAACCACAAGCAAACTGACACTAATATCCCTTGAGTCCACAGAGAACTGTGGAAGTACTGAGTTCATAGCTATTGTAGGTAAAATCCTATGCTGTGGGGCAAGGTCCCACCAATATTTATACTCTTGTGCAGACTGCACCAGAGAGCAAGGTGCAGTTTTCACCTTCCATAATTTCCCCAGAACAGAAGATAGCTCAAGGCTACTATTTACCCTAAAAAAAATCATTACTTATTGTATTTCATATGATTGTTTCCTGTAGTTACAGCAAAATACTATATTCTAGTGACATAGTATTTTGCGATTATATATATTGAAGAGCCTCAATAACTTGATTGTAGGAAGCAAGATTGGTGATTTTTCTGTGCCCTCAAATTGATGTGCAATGTCATATGGATTCATTCTTATTAGGCTTTACTTGACTAGTAGAGATCAGAGTTAGGCCAATTAACTTCCAGATTTTGGACTAATAAAGATAAGGAAGACAACAACCTGAGACTTCAAAGATCAGGAAGTTATCTGGTCATTCCAGGCCACTGAATGCAGTGTCTTTTGCAGTCTGCAATACCCTAATCAGGTACATTGTGCCTAACTGAAAATATTTACAGTCTGTTATTGGAGTTGAGATATGACTATCTTGGTTAAAGTTTAGGTTAAGATGACCATTTTAGGAAACCATAACAATTTTCCTAAAATTTCAGTTTATGTCAGTTTATCATTGATTCTTCCAGTATCCAAGTCGATGGATAAGGAAGAAGTGTAAACCTATTTTTCTATTTTTGCTTATTTTAATTAAAAGGTAGTGATTCTTCCATTACATTCCTTGAAAAACAACACATGTACCAGCAATGGAAAACCATCAAATGCTTAAGTAGCACAAAAAAAAGATCAAACTTATAGTCTGAAACTGTTTTCCATGGATAGGGACATTCGAAACACCTACATATCACTGCAGACCTCACCTCAGGGGGAAAAAACAAAACAAAAACCCTTACTGTTAGTGCTGCAAAGACAGAATAAAGCCATAGTGATAAACAGTAAGTAAACACTTGCTTCTATCTGAACTTGATAGTTTTGATGGCTTCCCAAATCATCTGCAATTCAGTATGTCTGCTCTAAAGGTCCAATAGAAAATAATGAAAATCAACAGACTTAATTCTCTATTGTCTTGTACATTATAATTCCTTGGCCTTGAATGGTGTCTTTAGCTTTAATTTAATAGAAATGCAGAATAGAATTAAATTGATTATTCTGATATCACACTTTAGGCCTACTTTGCTCTTCATTTACACCAACGCAATCAGGAATAGAAATCTAAATCTGAAACACATACAGGTCAAATCAACTTCCCTTCAGAATTACGCTAGCTTAATGTTACCATCTCAGAGTTTTATCAGTTTCATTCAGAGAAACTCAGCTTGTGGCATTAATTGCTTTGAAATATAAGGAATAAAAATAGTGATATTTTTCTTTTCACTCTGATTACAGCAAAGTAGAGATACTTGAATGACTGATTAATGTGCTGCTCCAATAGTTTTTTAGCAGTTCAGAGTGAGGCATCTCTGTTTCATGAACCATACAACCATGGTACTATGTCAAAGCTAATGAGCCAGATGAAAAGCAGCTTAGATGAGGTATGGCATCTTCATAAAAAATACAGTTTCTAGATGGTTTATCAAAAGCTGACTAGATACTTACTCCAACTACTTTTCACTGGTACTAAGGACAATCTTTATTAGTTCAGGAGCGGTTTCACAAGAATAGTGCATGAATCACTGTACCAGTGTGTCCTATAGCTATCAAATAGCCTTTTTCATCTCTAAAAAAAGATGTTACCTTTTCAAATTCAAAATTCATGCAAAAATATAACAGGCTCATTTGAATTTCTGTAAGTTACAGCTCAAATGTCTGTGATCTTCTGTTAATGTTCATAATATTTTTTTTTCAAAAAATATGTTTAAACCTCTGCATAATTACCAGTTAAACTGACGTATCTACAATTTTATTTCAGAACCACAGGCACTGAACTTCCTTAGTTTCAATTTGACCTACAACTGCTCTTATTCATCTTCAGATTTATGCACGAGTCTTTTATAGTTTTAGAGCATCAGTTCACTGTTCTGCCCAAGCTGGGCACAACCACCTTGGTTTTGTTTCTGTCTTGGTGTGATAACACTCCATCCCTCTCCCCTGCAGAATTACTAACCATATTTTGTTTCAAGGCAAAAGTACCTAATATTATTTCTTAAATATTTAGTTTTTACATCATACAAAGATGACTGTTCTTTCCCTTAATCCTTTTTCACTTTTACCACTGAAGACCTTTTAAGTTCCCATACCACTCCAAGTTTATGCAGTCTAAAACTACAAGAGGTTATTTGTTTTTCATCTCAGCTTTTATTCTAAAAGCTTTCTTATAATTTTAATTAATTTAGTAAAGCCCCCTTTAGCCCTTTTCTTTCTTTCGTTTCTTTGGATTGCAAGTGTGGGTAGGTTTCTTTGTCATACAAATATATAATTACACAGTGAGAAACCTCTTTTAATCAAATGTGAAATTGGAGCCTTATTAATACATTTTATCTGTTTCCCCCTAGGCTCAACATTTGTTCTAAAATCCACTAGATGATAAATGCATGAAAATGCAGACAACAAAATGAATTTTGTTTAAAATGACAAAAAACATTTTATAATTCTTTAGAGAGCAAATAAATTACTAAGAAAATGTGTGAAAATAAGCCTGTAAACAACACCCTTTATGACAAATAACTTAATTAAAACCAGTTGACAAGTCACAACACGGGTCAAATAAAAAGGACGTAACATCTGAAGGAAAGACCAAACTGTGGTCTGTCTTGTCCAAATAGATAAAGAACTCATTTTCCTAAGTTAATGAAATTGAAATGGCAGCTATATGATAACAAGGCCCGAGATATATCAGGTAAATGGACATTAAAGCTGAGTGACTTTCACTGAACATACTGCTACTGACTCCTAGTAACAGAAAGACAAACACAGGTATAAAACTAATGGTTCAAGAACAAGTAAGGTCAGAAAAAAAAAAAAATCAACATGAAAACATAAATGTTCTTATAAACACTTACACAAAAAGCAGTGAAAATGGCCTCCCCATAGCTCTCAGTGAAAAAAAAACATTGATTTTTCTACTGGTTGAGGTCACCTCTTTTAATTATGTTTACTAAATGTGGTCAGAATCCACTCAGGTCAGAAACAAACTGGAAAGAGAAAAAAGGCAAGACTGAAGACAAGCCACAATGTACATTAAAAGTGGATATCCAGGACACAAGCTACCCACAGTGTACAACAAAGGTCTGTTCAGGTCACAGAGAGACAGAGATGGAGACCTGCACTCCTATGGCATCTCTGGGACAGGGACCGATAGCCCCAGGCTAGGCTGAAATGGGGCAAGGGGCCATGGGCAGTGTGTGGCCCCTTGGGGATTAGTCAGGTGCCCTCAGAACCCCGAGAAAAGAATGAAAAAAGGTCATGCTGAGACCAGAGCATCTGATTTGCGATTAGAAATTAGAGATGTTTGGAAACAAAATGAATGATGGAAATGTCTATAGCGGCAAAGAGAAAGAGCTGCAGGGAATATAACCTTAGGAACACCAAGAGCAATTTAATTTTTATTAGGCAGAGACATCGAGCTAGCCATTACACTCATTCAAAGAACAAAAGTGTGATTTATCTTCCAGCAGCAAGGATATTTCATGTGAATCTGAGGCTGGAAATTATTTTTAAGAGAAGTCCACAGTATGTATGAGCTGTCCTTCATGTCAAGACAGATGATGCTGCTTTATTCACCAGTGAAATGATTCAAGGGCAACAATGCTGAACACGCTATCAAGAGAAGGGGGTGGAGAGCATTGCAGCAATCTGAGTTGAATTTTTCAAACCACAGAGAAGATGGTAAAAGATAGCAAGATCCTAAAGATCACTAGGCAAAAGAATAAAAATTCTGTAGACCTATCAGGAATTGGTAACCATTTAGACTGGTAAAAACATTTTATATTTTTATCTTGAGTAGATTAAGATCAACACAAAAGAACCCCTCAGCCTGTTAGATTTCCTGTGGGCTATAAACAGGATTTTTCCATTCTGTTCCTTTAAATTAGGACCACACTATCTTTTCATAGCACGGCTTCCCTCTATGGGCATTGTCTGTTTTTCCTAAGAGAATTACCTCTGGAAAATGTTAAGTCCTTTCTATGGCTGTTGACTACCATGGAAATAAACAACAGAGCCCAAATCTTTCTGGAACAGATTTCTGATCAACACAGAACCAGTAAAAATGATACTGTTTTAGTGGGGTTTTTTTTCATATTAATGATGTCAATACCTCCTGCATCATAGCTCTGTGATCCTGATGAACAGCAGCTTTGGAGAGATTCATTACAGCAGACAAAATGCCATCACCCACTTTTCTGACGGACCTGATGCCTTGCTTTTGTCTCACCTGACTCACTGCGATGCGCCTGAGGACTATCCATTTAGAGACTCATGGCATACATAAACTTTCAGGTAAAAGGCATCTTTGAATGTTAATAAAGGAGGTTTTTTACAATGCACATGAAACCTTTAACTTGGCTTCTACAACTAACTCGATCATTTCAGAAGCTCTTCCTTATCAATTAAAAATGGAAAAATGCAATCTAGCTGTACAGTGTCAAAGTATGAGCAGAAGTGGTCAATCTGTCTCTCCTAATGATAGCTTTTGAATGACAAAGTTATCTGGCCCAATTCTGTGCTGTTGTCATGTCACATGTGAGATTTCTGCCTAGCAGGAAGGGCTTGATGGGTTTTTTCCCAGGAGGCTAATATTAGACTTTGTGGAGTTCTTTTCAGAGACAAAGAGTCTACATCCTAGTCTCTTCTGGAGGGGGAGAGGGGGGCAGGGAAAGGAAATTGTATCTAATACAGTGAGGTAGCCTATATATTTTTTTGATAAGAGTAGCCAAAACACTCATTGGCACATATAGAAATTATTCATGTGGCATGGAATATGCACAGCAGAGATACATTTAAGTGCATAATTTGAGAAATCATATAATGATGCTTCAGATTTTCAACTCAAGACAGTTATATGCCAATCAAGGAGTGAATAATTGCACTCTAAAGCACTGAATGAGTCTCATTAGATCCAGGACATTATATACATAATCACATGCTCAGCTATTCTATCAAAACTCTGACAAATTAGGGCTGATATTTCCCTACTAGAAAACAGCAAATAAAGAAGTTGGCTCAGATCTTCTCAGCAGGCCACATAAAACAGAAATTTGCGTTGCATTCTTTGCCTCTCAGAGATGAAGGAGAAAAAAATCCAGTCCATAAAGACAGCAAAACAGCTCAGCAAGTGACTTATTCTGTAATCCTAGTAACAATTTTCTCTGTTCTGCATCATCTTACTTTGACACAGATTGTTTTCCTGGCTGACTATTAATATAAAAAGAATTAAAAACAACTTTTTGAGTGCAAAATGTTCTGAATGTGCTAATAACAAAACTTAATTGTAACTACACTGAAACCTTTGCGCAAACCAGATATAAAGCTGGTTTTGTTTACCCTTTTCACAGATCAGCAGTATCTGTGTATAAGAATGCAACAATTCTTAGATATTAAGTTCCCCTTTCTTCAGTAGAATTACAGAGCTAGTAATAGGAATAACAGTTCACATTTACACTAGAAAAGAAAAAAACATAAAATATGAAAGTACTGTAATGAAGTAAAAGAAAAGCAGGCAAAGCCTGTCAGAAAGAACAGGTAAAAAGCGCAGATAAAATTCAAGCTATGGTGAAGTGGGCAGAGATAGAGAGGTTCTAAGTATAGAGGAGCCTATTATTATTTTATACAGATATATTCACATGTCTGAAAGTATCTTCTGGCAAACCTTTATCTCATTTTGGGGATCAGATTCAGGTACACACCACAGATTTTAGTTTATGCCTTCTCAGTTTCCACTTCATTTTTAGTCTCTTCACTGTTACTACTCCTCAGCTGAACTCATGTTCTTCATATTTAATCAGATTCTATTTAGCATCCATCACATGTAATTTCAAATTACATGGCTAGTTTGTAAGGCAAGTTGTTTTTTTTAATTGGGAAAAAAAATGGATTCAGAAATGGAGTTGTGCCCAGAGCGAAAGGGCACAAGAGCACTTCTAATCTTTAAGGGTTCAATTATCACCTGCTGAGTCACAGAGCCTGCATTTGTGTGATTTAATGTCACTTACTTCAAGTAATGTGAGGAGGAGGGGAATGTGTCCTTTATGTGATTAGTCTTAAACTGGAACAGAAGAAACAACAAAAGGATGTTTCTTGGTCATTGTTTCCAGTATTTAATAGGATACAACTAAACTGGCCTGCCCCATCTTCTCCCCCACCCTCCATCTCCATCCTTTTGTTTTTTCAAGAAATCCATACTTTATTCAGGTGTGTCTTCCACGTAAGCATACAGCACAGTTATGTAACACTTACTTCAGTAAAAGTAGATTACTTAGTAATTAGTGAGGTTACTTATTCAGTAATCTGGCTAACTCCTGAAGTAAACTGAAGCTCAATGCTTCTTGGGTAACTAGGGTACCTTAAAAATAGGCAACATACATAAATTGCATTCATTGCTCTTTGAGACTTTGAGATTTGGCCTTTCTTTCAAAGGCATCAATTGAAGTTAATGGCTTCAGGAGCTCGGGACAGAGTTACTGCAAAGAGGAACACTCATTCTGAAATCTGGAATAGGTGAAATTAAGGTCGTAGTCTTAGTAGAACCAAGTACAACATCTTCCCCCAATTAATCTAACACTTGGTTAACTGCCTCATTAACAAAGCTATTCCCTCTGGACTTCTGTAAAGAGCTACAGAGGACTATTCAACTGAAAAAGATTGCTAGTACAAAAGTCACAAGACTAGGAATGTGGAATTATGAAAGGTAATAAGCAGAAAGATGAAGGAGAGCTTTCCCTCAAAAAGCAATCTTATTTGTTAGGGGTTGCCAAATCCAGTACCCCGCTGGAGGCCAGGCTGCCACAGCTCCATCTCCACAGGTCCAGCAAGTAGCAGGACCAAACTCCTATAGACGCATACATGCACATAGAGTAATGTAGGTTGGAAAAGAACTTTAAGATTACTGAATCCAACAGTAAAAGATGTATGCAGCACAAGTGCAGTTAGCTGCACAGGTCAGAGACACAGTCAGCACTAGCAAAAACAGCACTAACAACCTCATCCTGTTACTTTTTCTGGCTGATCAGGATGAAAGCATATGAATCTCTCAAGTAGCTAGCCAATGATACATAACCTACCCTGGACCCCCTGTCTTCCCAGTTATAGGTACCTGGGCATGTGAGCCCAAGGATGCAGCCCCACTCCACATGCTAGTACTCAAACCTACACACACAGGTACCCACACTATGGACCTGTCCAGCTCCTGGTCTTAGACACTGTAAGACCCAGAACTCATTTGAAGAGTCTCTTAAAAAAGCTTACCTTTTGTTAATGTATCTTGAGTCAGAAGCAAGGGAGAAATACCAAAAATGTGTATTCCTCAAGAGAAAACAACAGAAATTTTACTAGCAAACTTCAGAAAATCAGGGAACTTTGGCAAAAGTTTGAAGCATCAACATAAATAATTTCACTAAAGATTAATTTAGCCCATTCATCTTAAGCATAAGCCAAGCCCATTTGATTTTAAGTTACCCAGACTTCAAGAAGAGGGAATTAGAAAAAGAGAGTGCAACACAGGAAAGAACAAATATACCCACCACTCCTGGTTCCATCACTGTTTCAGATGATGTAAATTCTAAGAGGAGTTATAGTCAACACACATACTCACCTCATGCTTTGCTTAAGTACCCTTTGGCCTTACTGGGGCACTTCCCCCAGGTGGGACTTTCAGTCTTCTAACCACTCAGGAGCTGCGTTAGGGGCTCCAGGGGCAGATGTGGAGCATGGTCTTGGGTGTGCCAGGGATTTGCAGCACCTGTAAGGTTGGGATACAGGCCCAAGGAACAGTGGGATGTTTAGGGCAGTGCATCACCTCACCAGAGGCAAGACCCAAACTTTGTCTTCCCCCACACAAGCACAAAAAATGTTTTGAGACAGTCATTTCCTCCAGTATCTCACAGACACCCAACAGATTACCTGTCTGGCCCCTGGGTCTTCCAGTCCCTCAGCTGCCTTGCACAGAGAAACAGATATACCCCCAGTAGCTGGTCCAGATTCACAAACTTACCAACAGCCATCTCCCAAGGACCATGGTCTCTCCAGTTGCTGGTCTGAACCTCGTTCCTCCACTAGTGGACTCAAGACCCTTCGATCGCTCCACCTTCTGTCCTAGACTTGCGATACCTGCAACACTTGACTCCAAAATCTCCTTCCCCATTTGCTACTTAGTCTAGCTGGATATAGGCTGTGATCATACCCTGATGTGCCTACCCACACAACATGGATGAACTCTGGAGACTCCAGGTGCTGGCACTCAGGGCTGTGACCAATTGCCCCGCTCCCACTGCTGGCACTTGGACATCCACACACACATGCAGGCACACAGAATAAACAGAGTCACATTAGCAGAAATGGCATTAAATGAGAACACATAACAGTCTGGAGGGATCAGCACAGAACACAGCCACACAGGTGTATTGACTAGCAATCTGCTTACATGCAATCAACCCCTTTTATCATCTTTTTCCTTACATCTCCTTTTCAAACTATCTTGATCCCTCCTTTTTCCTACCTTTGATGCTTCCCCTAAACACCCTCTAAGAAATCTCCTACAATTCCAAGATGTTTTTTCCCCACACCCCATAGTCAGTGCCACACCTCCTATCTGAAGACTGCCAACCCTCTCAGTCCAAAAGGTGACCCAGAGAGGTCTTCTCATAACTCCTCTGTCACAGACCACTAGCTGGTTTGTGTCTTGGTGGTGGGGTGAGAGGCAGCAGTGCCACAACCTTCCAGAAAAGTGTCCTTATTGAATCTGCTTGGTGGCACAGGCATACAGCCACTCACACACACACCAGATTGCTCTCATAGAATCACTGATGACAAAGAATTGGGAAAGGACTTTGTATGGACTTCTAAGAAGATTGAGCCACCCATATGCACAAAGGTGCATAGGGATGAAGAGGAGGATCAGCTCAGGGTCTGGGTTTAAGTATGGGATGAAGCAGGACAGCTCTTAGGTCAGGGTCCAATGGGAACTGGTACAAGTGGTGCAGAGGCGGGGTAACCAACTGGGAGAACCAATGGGACAACAATGGGCAGAGCAATGCAGCCAACTGGGGCCAATGGGGCTCAGGAGAGGGGAGAACCTTCCAGGGGATAACAATATAAGGAAAACAGGGGTGGTCAGGGCAAATGGGAAGAACACAACTGGGGTAAATTAACATGAAATAGCAAAGGGCTGTGGGGAGAAGCTTTTTGTCACGCTAAACTGGTGTTACTTTGCTGACCAACATTTCTCCTTCCAAGGCATGGAGACTACTGCCCTTCTGTCAGGTTCCTGGACCTCTTCATGGGTATCACCCTGTCCAAGGGATTGAGGCTCCCCTGGGACAGCCCTGGGGGGAGAAGGGAGGTGGGCCCGGTGCAAGTAGGGATTTGTGGGATTTGTGCTCTTCTGTGATGAGCTTTTGATCATCTTTCCTAATGTTCACATCAAAAGTCTAGTTGATATATAAAACTAGGTGTTCCAAAGGTATTCAGACAGCACTATCCATGTTTCAAAATGTTGTTTGGACAGCACAGACAGGGTTTTTTCTCTTGGATATTGAGGATGGTTTCATTGCATTATCTCAGCTGGTGATCTTCACCTGAAAGGTGAAGCTTCACGGATTTTTCTGAAGAATTCAGCTATGAACAGTACCAAACAATGGTCAAAAGCCAGGAGATCACATTACAGTTTGCATTAAAAGATCATTTTTCAAGCAGTACCTTCTATTTCAAATTAATTGAATGTGAATTAATTTGGTCAATTACATTTGATTAATTATGTGGCAAGTGATTGATGAAGTAATCATTTTAACAAAGTGTATGTTACAAAATAATGAAATAATTGGTAATTGTGGTCTATTAGAAACTTGTAGGAATTAGAAATTGTAGGAATAAAACCCCTTGATGTAGGAGTTTGACATGATCAGCTCACAAAAGAGGGTACGACTTACAGTACAATTTTTCGCCTACAGAATATAAATAATATCACATACTTCATTACTTTTTAATCATATAAGAAAAATCTATACTCAATACTTGCACAGATTTATGCTCACAGAGAAAACACATTATTGAAAATATTGTTAATCAGTTTTAGTTTACAGAAGAATATGTGCAGAAATCTTTAAAAAGAAGTTCTAAGGGATTAGAAGGAAGGCAGGCATAATTTCAGTAGGGGAGTTTTTACAATGTTAGTCACCCTTTACCATGAATTTCTCAATGAACTTGGAAATAGAAACACCAGTGTAACAAAAAAAAACAGGTTAGGTTACAATAACCCTTTCTGTTCTTGAAATTAATGAAGTCAAGATCTTGAAAACTTGGGGGAAAAACGTTATGCACTGTCTCATCTACGCTACGCACTGGTGTAGAAGGAAAAAAAAAGTGAGATTAACTGAATTTTTTTTAAGGGACTGGAAGAAAATGGAAGGAAGGCTCTGTAGAAACATAGTGTTTGCTTTTCATACGGACAAGTGGGATGAGTAAAAGTAAGGGCACATCAGCATGTCTGGGAGAACGTAATGCCTGAAGCAATGACCTGTTTCAGGTTTTCCTCTGACCTTAGCAATCACTTTTTGGCATGTATGAAATTCCATTCTCCTTCCTAATTTTCACCAAAAGCAGGACGATCATTAAACCTTTATTCTGGTATAGGGCACAAACAGCTTTGTATCCTTTAAACAATAGAACATAGGAAATCCTGGTTTGGAAAATAGCAAGAAATACTTGCTTCTGCATAATTCTAAAATTCTGAAAATGATCCTCGATTTTGAATTTTTTTTCTGGACCTTGCTTACCTTATATTCTGCAATGTTTGTCTGAATTGTAATTCTATGTCAATATGAGCATTGTCAGAAAGTAGTTATACAAATAAAATTCCTAAAAAGATTTTTAAAGAATTTTAAATGCTGAAACATTTATGTGAAGAGGGAAAAAATTATCTGGGGTTTAGACTTGGGAAGCAGTGAAACTTCAAAGAAATTGGTGGGTATAGCCAAAGATATTTCACAGGTTTAAAACCTCATAAATTATGCAAATCCAAGGTACCTGCTTTAGGTGATTAATTTACTAAAATTAAACATTCCCTTCTATCTGAGTAACAGTCCTTAAAGTAAAAATATATATGTCCCATATTGCAGCTATCCATGAAACAATTGAGGGTGAGGAAGTGAGGGAGGGGTGTCAAAAAAGACAAACTATCAGCAGAAATGATGGCACTAATTTTATTTTTATTGATATACAATAATGCTCATTTTTCTAGAGGCTAGGGGATATCTTCCTTAAAGACGAAATGTCAGCCTTAGCTTATTCAGTGACTGCATCATTGCCACGAGAGATTCCTTGCAGGCAGTGTGCTACACTTCAGTTTTCTGCCTCACATAGGCACATTTAAAGGTATTTCTGACAGAGTTCACTATAATGCCAGTCAGCCAACAGAAATGCAAAACTTTTTATTCTACTGTAAATGTGAATGGTACATTTTCACCTTAATCCCTTCACTTGGATAACCAAACTGATATTTAATTACCTATTGAGAATCGGGGTCCTAATTAGAGCTGCACAGAGCTATTCACACATTGAACCTGTGTGAACAAGCCTCTCACTGTTTTCAAGTTTATTGCCATTAGCCCAGTGGGTTTGCTTTTCACCACAAGACTTAGTTCAACCATTATGCTCCAGAGAAAGAAAAGCCCTGAGAACACAAACAGTGATATTACTGCACTCTACCAGGAGCCCATTGAGCTTTTCTATCCTTTTGAATAAGCTATTAAAAGACAAAGTAAAAAAACTGTAGTAGATCCAACCAGATAGGAATTACTAAAAGAATGGAGGAGATTTAGAGGAAAAAAATTGTTGAAGCAATTTAAGATAATAGGATGCTAATTAAAGAGGAATTATAGTGGAGATTTTATAATTCTTCTAATACTGGCAGTAGTGTTGACTGCATTTGGATTGGAAACAAGCACAAGGAGCTAAGGCATTACTGGAAATTAGGAACCAGACACTGCCACTCTCAGGGAACAGGTTCCTCTGTAAGCAGGTAACACTCAGGGCAAGTAACAGAGTCAAACTGTACCCCAGGTGCTGCTCAGTGTGATTGCTCTGCCATTGTCATGCGCTAGGTAGTTAGGAACAAAATATACAGTCAGCACTCTCTCTCTTAGGAGTCTCAGGTGTGTGACTGAAGAATGGGGCCTCAGTCTGAATGGATGTTTCCAGGGTCTGATTCTTGAATAGACTCGCCTTAAACTGCGCAAATCACTTTTAGACAGCTGTGACAACTTCTGAAATGCCCTAGAAAGGTTGGTTCCTGTATGGGTGAAATTATATCATCACAATTAGCATGAATACCAGTACTATAATTTATTAAAAAGATTAGCTTTGATGTAAAATAGTCCAATTAGCATGAGATAAACTATTATAAACATGGAAATAACGGGAAATGTTAAAATATCTGTTGAATATGTTTAAACTACTCATTTGAACCCCTTTCTGGTTTTTCCTTTTTTACTGGCCTTTGGAAAATTGCAAAAGCTTCAAAGAAAGCAAAGTTAGTTTATCTCTAGTTTGGTATGGTTAATATAAAAACATTTAAAAACTAAGTTGATGTTTTATTTTAACTAAAATAAATAAATGGTTTTGTAGTGAGAGGGCTAGAGAACTTTTTGCCTGAAGAAAAGTATTGTAATCAGGTTACACACCTGCAAAAAATGGGGCTTATGAAACTAAGATTGAAAGTACTGAGTTTGCTGACACAACTTTAAGTCAGAATAACACATGACTACAGTAAGGTAAACATTGACAAATACCTAATCAAATACAGCACTATACATTAGAAAAAAGAGAAAATCTTATTAATTGCAATTAAAAATACACTGATATGGCATACTCAGTAAAAAAAAACAACAAACAAAACAAAAAAACAAAACCAAACCAAAACACAAGAAACTGAGGAAATTGTTCAGCTGCAGAATTATCATTTTAAAGTTATGCTCATCTTGGCCCACATCTGTCTTTTTAATTGTACCCAGTACATGGTTGTAGAAGACCAGTAGCCAAACACTGAGATAAACAGAAATTGAATATAGAAAGGAGAGAAAGGCATATTACAGTTCCTATAATTATCCTGTCCCAGAGGATAATCCTGAGGTTCTGATTATTCCAGTGCTTCCAGGGTTGGACTCAGCTGCCTCTCTCTGCAAAAGAAAAGACATTATGACTTCTGCTTCCCCAAAAGGACTCAAAGTAAATGAATGTACAAAATACCCAGCAGTCTGTACAATCCACATGTGATTTCCTGAAGAACTAAGAGGCAAGAAACACAAGGTTATATTTTAATTTTGTTCTGACTCATTCTATTCTTAGTTTTCTATTATTACCTCTTCTTGAAAGAAAACGTGCCCGCATGTGGAACAGTCTAAAATGGGAACATCAATCCTAGATCATTTCTTGCCTGTACTGGCACCTAAGATCATTTGCAAAGAAAAATCATTACCTAGAGGTCTTTTGGAAGGTCCTGACCTTGGCTACTTTAAAGTGCAGACAACACATTGTTTCAGGAACATGTTCCTGCTTGTACCTATAATAAAAAGGCTATTTCAGAAAGACAAGCAAGGTATCCCTATCCTTCTGGATTACTTTACCATGCTACTTATTTAGATGCACCTGCTACTGTTACATTGAATCCTATGCACTATAAAAGAGACTTCAAGAATCTGACAGCAGAGTGGTGAACAGAAGATAGCAGCTATGTGTGATAAAGATCATAGAGGTAGATGGAGACAGATGACTCAAGATGAACATTTCAAACAACTAATGAGAGCACATAAATGTCATGATGTCTGGCGTGGCATTACGGAAACGGAGGAAGCAAAGAAAGGTTTATAAGGACTGTGAAAAGAAGAGGAAGGTCTTTGAGTGCACACAGGGGAGGAAATTTCAAAATAGCCTAGGTCTGTGATAAAATCTCAGAAGTGAAGAGAGAGGAAAAGAAATCAAACACAAAAGCCCATTTTCTGTCTAAATTTAGGCAGAGGTGAATCACAGTCATGAGAGGGTCAAGTAAGAGATCAGCCCTTGGGATGTTATTACACAGCTGTCCCAATATGGGAGTATGTAGAGAGAACTATTTGTTAAAACACAGCCAAAACATAATGAAAATGTCATCATAGAAAGTTGCTGAGCTAAACCACAGGGGTTCATTACTGATATAAAGATGCAATCTCCTTAAGAATGACATGTAAAAACAAGAGAGAAAGGTGTACCATGTATTAAAGGTGCATTTTTCAGTTCATGGAAAGGAGAGAATTTCGCTAGATTATTTCATTTTATAAAGTGATCATAATTGCAGAGAAGAATTCACATATTCCACATAAGCTAGAAGACAAAATAGTTAACTTTTTTTTTTTTCCTTTTAAATTAAAACCTTGTAACAAAAGGAGATTGTAATTTTTCAGATACCTAAAGGGCAAAGTAGGATGACACAGTAAGTGCATAGAATATTATTTAGGCAATTTCTGTTTTAGAGATTAAAGCATGTTCCTTTTTTAGATTGTGTTTCAACTAACTAAAATGATAGCACATGTAAACAAAAGGTACAATCAGAAAATAAAATTGTGAAAGATTACAGAAAAGACATGAGAAGTAATGAAGTGTGACGGTAAAAAAGCAGGAAAGTGATGGCTGAGGGGGAAGACAAACTACACCTTTTCCTGGAGTACAGAAGACAGCCTACTGGGAAGAGAAAAATGTTAAAAGGCACAGGAGTGCAGCACTGCTGGAAGTTACTGAAAGAGAAGGTATTTAATGCATAGTGGTAGGTTATTTGCCAGTGAAGCAAGGAATGGCAGAATAGTAAGAAACTCTTGTAGAGGCATCAGAATTTCTCCAGTGACCTGAAAATTCAAAAAGAATTAAACAAAAAGTGGAAAGAAGATTTTAGGTTTTAACGTGAATATAAAGGAACAGCTCAAGACCCTTAGGGATAAGATCAAAAAAGCACAGTGACATAAAAGGAAACAAGATAAGGTTCACTAAATGCAGAAAGAGAAAATCAAAACATAGGCTAGCTACTTAACAGTGAAGTAGAGAAGATTAAGAAAGACTCGAAAAAGATTGAAGTATTCAATAGTATCTGTTCTAAAGTCTTTCTGATAACAAAGAAACAAAATTGCATCTGTAGAAGCTCTCTGGTGTAAAATCTTTAATAAATTCAGTTTGAACCATGAAATAACAGTGTAGAGGAGAAATATATTTAAGAATATGAAAATAAAATAACAGATTTTTCACTAAGAAAATAACTTTACAAAACATAAGCTTTATTAATTCCTGATCTCTAGCTAACCATAACTATCCCCTCAAATTTGCTTGTAATGTCCCAAATAAAAGCAAATTTTCCTTTAAAAAGAGAAAATTAGACACTATAGTATAGTTATACTAATTTCCATTCACATAACTATTCACTTAAATGCACAAATTGATCATTCTACATGTCCTCAATTGAATTTTTAAATTTTAAAATGTCTAGAATTTAGACAGTAGAAGCTTCTTGTTTTTCCTAAGAGCTGACATATTAATTTCATTCCCTTAGGCCAGTTACCAGTGTTGAGGAGTACATCTGGTGCAGGTAGCTCTGTTTGCAAGCTGCAGTTTGAGCTCTGGGTGGGAGCCTGAGACAAAAGACCATGAACTGCCAACATTTGTTAATCTTTGGTTAAAAATGGGCAAAAAAACTGATGGTGCCGGCCAGGTGGATGGATGCAGGGAGATACAGCAAGAGCAGAGAACTCAGAAGGAAGAGTGAAACTTCTGCACGGTTTGGACTGTGCGGGGATAAAAGCCCAGGGGTTTTTATCCCTGCACAGAGGCACCAGGTCAGGCTCTTTTTGTGTTCCTGCACCGTGAATAAATTGTTTTATGGAGCAAGACTTCTGAGACTCTGCTGTGGGAAACCTGGTCCGACAGTGTGAGTGAGGTGTGGGGAGTCAAGCAGGGAGCCCTGTGGCCACTGGAGCCGCCCGCTGTGAAGGGACTTTGGTCACAGCAGTGGAAGTCTCTGGCATTGGGAGTGTGACTGACAGAGAGCATCATGAATGGCCAGACTGGGAAGTTTCCTTAACAACGTGGCTTTGTGGACAAAGGAGAAACAGCCCAAATCTTCATCAGGTAGAATACTGTGCCATGAAGCTGTAACCAAATTCAGGTAAAATGAGCGAGATGTGATTTGTGAGTAAAGAAACTAAAAGTTTAGGTACCATAAAAATTAGGAGAGGACATTTAGTTTGGTATATTACAGGTGATCATTTGGTTAAAAGACAGACCCAGAGAGTAGATCTATTTTTCCAATGTATAAAAACATTTTTAATTTGGATTCTAGGAAAGAAAATTCTCCAGGACAGAAAGCAATTTCTGTGGACAGTGTTCAAAGGTTTTGATATTTTATTGTAATTTTCTTTTTTGGTTAAACATGTTATCAACAATAGATGATAATGATCTACATCTGCTTGATCCTATCTCAGTATATGAAGGTGGACTATATCTTATTTTGGCCACATCTACTACTCTGTTTCTGTCACTCTGAATACCATAAATATTCTTCATGCAGTGAGGAAAGGTCACATTTTCTCTTGTAGCATTAGTCATCTTTTTATCATCACTTTTCAAGGCTTAATGGAAACAGTAAGACTGTGGTGGAGGAATCATGTAAACCTCCCTCTTCTTACACGCATATTACAGAACTACAATGGTTACATGTAAAACATGGTCTGTTTTCTTGATGTGGATATATGAAGAAGTGTATATTGACCCACAATCAGAATAGGGAATAACAAGAGGGGTTTGTACATCTTCATACTGAAAAGTGTAAAAATATTTCTTACAATTGCTCTGTAATTTCTTATCTGATTGAAGAATCTTATGCACAAAGAGAGCACTCAGATTTGCTCTGAAGCTACTTCAAAGAGCATATTTGTTAGGAAAAATGGTAGGATGAAGATTTCATCTCTGTAGGCATGATTTCTTAAGATTAGTAAAAGAGGTTCTCATTTCATAAGGATACTTGAGTAGAAATACTGAGGATTTTCATTTTTTTCACCATCAGTTATATACTTAGTGATCTAGAAAGGGAGGTTGGCTTGATTCATATTTAGATAAACCCACAGCAGCACAGGTACTGTAGAGGCAAGGAGAGGAGACACAATTCTTTATTCCATAGCTGGGCAGCAAAAGCTTGCATTTTTGACCTTCATGATAAGTTGTCTGCATTCATCTAACACCAATAGTATTCTGTCCTCCCCTTTTCACACCTACTCTTTTGATATGATACTTTTTATTTGCATATTTCAAGTCCTTCACAGAACCCAACTGTTTTTACCTTAGGGGCTGAAGCAGCAATTCTGTCTGACTGACAGGCCTAAGGTTACACTAGGAAAGTATAATTTATCAATATCTTATAGTACATGTTGGAGTCAAAATCCACCCTTCAGTGTTTTCCTTAAAAAAAAAACAAAACAAAATAAATAAACAAGACCAACTAAAGAAAGCCAAAAAAAACCCACAGCAAAACCTACCCCCCAAAAAAATAATTTAAAAAATCTCAAACACAAAAAAACCCAAACAAAAAAGCCCACCAAAAAAAAAAACAAAAAAAAAAAACACAACCAAACAGAAGGAAGACATGTTTAAATATCTCAACTTTCTTGGGTTTTAAAGTGACACTGGACTGAGTCTGTTTCCAGTACACTTTCAAGGTGACCTCAAGAATCACTATCTTAACGTCTATTGGCCCCTTATTCAGATAATTTACCCAGGCTGACATTTCTCTGTGCAATCAGAACATTATTTTACAAGGACACTCTTAAACCCACCAGAAATCCCTCAAGATTTATAGCATATTATCAGACATTGATTTATTTTTCTCATCATTTTCTCTGCAACTGGATAAAAATGAGAATAATAATTTAATGTGATATTTTTATATAGGATCAAAATTTATTACCTATAAAAAAAATTATACTTGAGCATGCAAAAACTGGGGCAAGTTTATGCATAGAAAATAGACAATAGTTTAGGCATGGAATATTTTGAATGTTGAATATGTGCAGTGCAGAATAACTGCATGACAGTGAGTAGAAATGCATCTTTACAATAAAGAAGTCTTCTGAAACTCCATATTTACACTTTGGTATGTTAGGCAGCAACAAGACAGTCTCTGCTAGATGAGGATTACCGGATAATTAATAATTGCTCGGTACTTTTTCTTTTTTTTTCCCCCCCAGTCCAGCAGTGTGAAAGTAGCTCAAATACAGTGGACACAGTCCTGTTCCCTGACTAATTCTAATCTGCTTCTAAATAGCTCAGGCTGTATCTGGCACAAGTTGAATGCTGATCTTTTGTCTTTCAAAGGGAGGCACTACATTTCTCTTCAGAAAAACACAAGCGAAAGAAACAATTATCTGTTGCTGTTCTTATAGCCAGGTCCACTTTCTCCAGCTTTCTGCTACTGCAGTGCTCTTTTTAGAGCTGAGGACAGTTCTGCTTGATACATCTAGTACCAGTCATATGGCCATAAATCTGTACTGCAGGAGACAGTGAAGACATCAGTTTAACACAGCAACAGCTGGAAAAAGATACCTGTCATCCACAAACTGAAAACTCTTGACTCCTTCTGCCATACTCAAGAACAAATCAGTGTCTAGATGTTGAAGACGTTCTAGTGTAAGAAAGGTGTTCCTGGAGATACCATCCCAAAGAACCTCTGAAGTTTCTGCATGCACACCTCTGTTGGTGTTTTTCTACCCAAAGGAGAGTAAGAGTCAATTCAAAATGCCTAAAGCAAACTTTCTCAAGTAATTCAATTTTTCTAGAATATTTTTCTGATATTCCCTAAATTTCAGAAATGCATAACTATTTTATCTTTTAATTTTTTTTTTAATTTATTTTTTGGTTTAAACATCTAGGAGGCCTTCTTTTGGAAGACAGGTTGTTCTTCCAGCTCAAATAAAAATAGGAAGCACTGACAATGTATTGAAATTATTATTAGTTTTAGCCAGAAGAATTTTACTGGCTCAGATTAGAGTTACACCACTTTTAAGTGGTTGTGTAGATATAATTAAGTTAATGCATTCCACATCTTAAATTATCACTTTGATTTTTCTGGTGACAAAAAAAAACCCCAAAAACTATTCAATTTAAAAATTTTATCCTTTTTTTATTTAACATTATTTGAATTTTCTTTCTTGCCCGTTGTTTAAGTTCAATGGAAATTGAAGGAAAATAATAAATTACATAGAATGTCTCACTTTCCAAGACCTATAATTACTTCAATAGCAGGATTTTTATATGTACTCTTCAGAAAAAGATTAAGTTCATAAGACTTTTTGTCTCAGGTTAAGTTGTATTCTCTGGATCTTTAGTTTTTAAGTAGTGAGGGACTGCGGTGGGTTGACTTTGGCTGGATGCCATATGCCTACCAAAGCTTCTCTATCACTCCCCTCCTCAGCTGGACAGGGGAGAGAAAATAGAATGAAAGGCTCACAGGACAAGGTAAGGGCAGGGAAAGATCGCTCACCAGTTACCATCATGTGCAAAACAGACTCTTTTGGGGGAAATTAATTGAATTTATTACCAATCAAATCAAAGTAGCATAATAAGAAATAAATGCAAATCTTAAACATCTTTCCCCCATTCCTTCCTTCTTAAACTAAATTTCAGTCCAGAATTCTGTACCGTCCTCTAAGCAGTGCAGGAACATGGGGAATGAAAGCAATGTTCATCATATATTGTATCTGCCATTCCTTCCCCCTCAGAGGAAGGACCCCTCACACTCTTCACCTGCTCCAGCATGGGGGAAGCCCACACAGGACACAGTCTCCACCAATTTCTCCAGTGTGGGTCCTTTCCACTGGCTGCAGTCCCTCAGGCACAGGCTGCTCCAGTGTTGGTCCCCTGTTGGATCACAAGACCCACAGCAAACCTGCTCCAGTGTGGAACCCTCTCTCCTTGGTTCCCTGGGTCCTGCCAGGAGCCAGCCCGCTCCAGAGTGGGCTTCCCAAAGGAGCACAGCCTCTTTTAGGCATCCACCTGCTCCAGCATGGGACCCTTCAGGGGCTACAGGTGCTTCCCAATGGACTTCCACAGGCGGCAGGGGCACAGCTGCCCCACCACGGTGTTAACCACAGACTGCAGAGGAATTTCTGCTCTTGTGCCTGCAGCACCTCCTCCCTTTCTTTTTCACTGACCTTCGTGTCTGCAGAGCTATTGCCCTCCCATATTCTCACTCCTCTCTCCTCTGGCTGCGATTACATCTGTGCAATAACTTCTTCTTTCTTCATTAATATGCTATCACGGATGTGGTACTATCATGGTTGATGGGCCCAGACCTGGCCAGCAGTGGGCCCATCCTCAAGCCACCAGGGAATGGCTCTGTCCAACAAGGGGGAAGCTTCTGGCAGCTTCTCAGAGGGGCCACTCCTGTAGCCCCCCACTACCAAAAGCTTGCCACACAAACCCAATACAAAGATCCCACTTGCAAAGTAGAATCTGTGTTAGTAGTTCCTACAGCCTATGACTCTGCATCTCACAGCCATTAATACACTATTCCTGATACAGGAATGAGCAACAGAAATGATATAATCTTCACATCTGTCTAACCAACTGCAATGTCCAGTTTTTCTTGTTGGAAAATGCAAGGTTCTTTAGAGATACACTTTCTTCCAGAAAGTGCTGCAATTACACTTAAGATCAATGTAGTTCTTAATTCTATGACTGAAGAATAAATTAACACTAATAAAAGACTCATTCTGTACTGGATGTTCAAGTCTAGAAGATAACAGAAGTGAAGATGAGAATTTGACCAAAAAACAAATTTGTGTTGGTACCCCAACACTGGAGAGAGGACCTACCAGAACCTGTGTATAGGCTTACTACTTTAGGTAATAGGTAGGCTTACCTTGTATTGTACACAGAGACACTTTTCTGAACAGTGGAACATTCCCACTATTTGACAGGGAAACAATGCAAGAAAAATATAATTATAATATATGTATTGTAATAAAATATATTACAATATTATAATATATGTTTGTATGAGTAATTTTCTTCAAGGTTACTGTAACCTTCAGTTGTCATTTGCCATGAATTTGCCTTGCAAATTTTAATTATCACTCATTTCCCTCCTTCCATCCCTTCCAGAATTACTTAGGTTTACCTCTTTCTTTAATTTGTTTGTTGGACCAGATCCTCCCTTTTGCAAATTAATTATCCAGTTAAATGCATGCTACTTTGATAGAAACTATGATGTTGAGCAAGTTCTACAAATGAATAAATGAAAAAATTAGGTTTTTTGTATCAGAAAAAAAAAAAATTCAAAGGCATTAAAAAATCTAAAACATTACAAAAGGAATGACACTGTTATACAATCTTATTTAGAAAAATAGCCTTGTCCCATCTTGAGTCAACAAGCTTGCCTAATCACTCATAAATGAGGCACAGCATTTCACTATACTTGTACGTCTGTTAGTATCAGTCTCTTGAGATCCTGTTGTCTACAGTGCCAGTAGCATTCATAAATAATTATACTTTTTTTTTTCAAATCTGAAGGGAAACATAAAATGGAATTTGACATGTAATGAGGATTTATTGTACCTATCCAAAAATAATCAGATTTTATTTTTTAATTAATTTGTGTGAGGAGCTTGAAAAAGTTTCATTAGAAGCGTTTGGTTGAAGCCTGTTTTAAAGTGGAATTGGATGTCATTTTTTAACAGCCTCTTGGCTGTGTAAAAGTCTCACCAGCTTTAGTATAAAGTTTTGGGAGCCTTGCATTAGAACAATTAATCACTGAAATGGAAAGAAACTAGTGTATCCATTAGCACATAGATAAATCACACATGATTTCTTTCCAATGTCTAGTCACTGACAATAATAGAAAACACAGCTGGCAGGAACATTAGGAAATTATCTACTCCATTTCTTTCCCCGAGCCAAAATCAAGTGCACCTCGTTTATGCCTGACAGATACTGTCTAACATCCAGTCATGGTGCTTCCACACTTTCCCAAAGCAATATGGTCCTTAGAGATAGAAAGTCTTCTGAGGTATGTCAGCCTTAATCTACCTTTCTTTAATTTATTTTTTGTCGCATGCATTTCAGATATGGAAAGCAGTTTATCCCTTTCCTCAGTGCAGCAATCTTTTCTATACTTCAAGACCACTATCACCTTTAACAAAATGCAAGCCTTTTCAGCACATCTAGCTTTTCAGTGCTCAAAAATTGCAAGAGAAGTAAGCACAAGTCTACCCTGAGCTCCCAGAAACTGAGCTCTGAATGAAGATTGTGCTTGGAGGAACTTAGTTTTGGAAATCTGTGTGCTTGGAGGAACTTAGTTTTGGAAATCTGTTAAGGTAGAAGAAAAGAGGAAAGTTGAAATGTAGTCAGGAGCAGTTTTTATGCAGAGAAAGTTGCATTATCCCCTTGTCACAATGAATATGGAGTACCCAGTTAAAACACAGCAATACAATATTTATGGGTAGCTCCAGTGGACTTTTGCAAATTTTATGATGAAGTGAAGGATATAGCATGTGTTTTGGAATGTGTGTCAAACCTGGACAGATTTCCTAGAGTTATGTAACCTCAGTCTCTAGCGGAACATCTATACACAAATGAAATTATTCATAGGTAATTGAGTTCTCTGTTGCTGCTCATGGATGTGCATCTCCTTGTTTAACTTAGGAAAGCAGGAGTTAGGGCCTAGTTTTCAGTGTCCAATATTTTTCACATGGGAGGAACTTCTACTAAGCAAATTCTGTTGACACACAAAAGTCAGAAAACATTTATTTAAAATTCATTGGCTTCTTTATCATTTTTTATTTTAAAATATGTGCCAAAATAATTTTAAAACCAAACAGATAGTCTCTTTAAGGAAGGACATGATGTTGCATCCTATTTATGAGATAGAAACAAGAAGTAGAAAACTGGAACGGAACTGGACTTTTTTTTCTTCTTTTATTGACATTGTCATTATTTTTCTTAAAGCTATGTTCATATTGTTTGGGCACAATTCTACTTGAACACTCAGATGACTCTTCCTTGAGCTATTTCTCCACTGATGGGACATTAAACCAGTTTCTGCTACCAAGAAGATAAGTTCATAAGAAGCTGTTCCAAAACATTTTTCCATATGAAGTATCTAGGTAAAATACGCCAGTCTACACATCTCGAGTTCCCCATTATTAGGCAGTAAAACCAGACTGCACTCAAAACTGGGAATAGCTTATATTTAAGCCTAATACATATTATTCTAGGTGGTCTATTTTTGCTATAAATCTTTGCACGTGTTTTGGAATGTATGTTTTTCAAGTGGTGGTTATAAAGGAGAAGAGGATGACTTAACCGGATGTTATCCAGTTTGCGGGTGGTATTCAGTCCGCACAATTTTTCATAGAAAGCCCTACTCAGTGCAACTTGAGTTTTGCTTTTCTGTGTGAAAGGCATACACAAAGAAAAATGTTGCAACATCAACATTCCAGAATACATATTTTTATGAGTGTTCCTAATTCAGAGATTATTTTAGAAATGGTTCATTACCATGCAAATTTGCACAAGGCTAAACATCTCAGAATCTGGGCTCTGGGGTGGTTTTGGCCAACCAGCTTGATCACTATAGTGGTGTAGTAGCTAATCTCTAGTTGACTAATTTTTGCCGTGATTAAACAGAAAGCTCAAGTGATACTTATTTTCCATATAAAAATGCTTCTCCATGCCTCCATTCCTACTACTGTCTCCCTTGTTTCAGGACTGAAGGGATTTCCAGAACTTTTGCCATAGCCCTTTGCAAATTCAGAATCCAATATCACTTGAGCTTTCCATGAATGGTGTCCTCTAAATAATAAAAACAAAGAAGACTGAATTTAAGTTTCCTCTAATTTCCAAATCCAATACAATCCTTGTTTCAGAAAGTATAAATCAAATGTTTGAGACCAATGGATTAGCATTCATTATCATCATGTAACTAAACATCATTCAACTAAATTCTAAGGTTATTAACATCATTCAACTAAATTCTAAGGTTGATACACTTAAAAATTGCACTCAACATAACCTAAAATCAAAAGTGCAATACCAAAAACTTTCAAATATCAAAAATTCCCCCTACAAGACAAAAAAACTATAAATGCATCCAGAAAACAAGATAAGGATAGTTTAATCGTCTCACCTTCACTTCTACTCTCTGTGTCTGCATTCCTTTCAGATGCCTTTACCCATTTATAGAGTAAATGTAAAGTGTTGACGCCGATGGAAAAAAAAAATTCACATTCTCTAATCATAGACAATATCATCAAAACGATATAGTAGAACAACTCCCACTCCTAATACCATGGTGTAATTTATAGATGACCTATACTGCAAGTTGATTGTTTGCTTTAAGTACTCATCACAGGTTCTGGCAATTATAGAGACTAT
>WAAG01048138.1:22071-40533 GCA_013390105.1 Tichodroma muraria | reverse complement strand
TATATTCAATATCTCTAATTTTGGTGCTTTGTAATACAGAATAATTTCATTTTTAAATTAAAGTGACTATTCTTGGTGTTACTGAAGAAAGACAGGAATGAACATTGTGCTACATAAAAAAACCCCACTTAATTCAACAATGCTTTAATTAAATAAATCTTTTGTTCATTATACAAACAGAAGAAGTTTAAGTGACTAATCATAAGTGAAGGCTGCACTAATACGTCACATATAAAAACAGAAAAACGGAATTTAGAGAGGAGTTTCATTTGCCCCAATTTTCATGAGGGAATACTTACAAATCTAAATAAAGTCTACAATACATAGGAAAGACTGGGCAAAGGAGTACAATTTGACTGTTGTTTCCAGCATTACACTTTACTATTTAGTACTACTAGGTAGTATTTACCTAACCTACACAGTATAACCAGAAAGGAGTTTATTTGTAGTTCTCTTGGCTTCAGGGTTTAGAAGGTTCCAAGAAGGTAGATGTTGAGAGATAACCAGTATCTGAAAAGAAACCATTTACTTTTTTTAAGTAAAATAAGGAAAAAGACAACAATCGTAGAACAAGCAGAGAATTCAATTCATCCCCACTAAAGTCCTAATCATTAATCTTGCTCCATGGCTGCATAAATCTATCCTTTTTAGTGGTTTTACATGGGACTGAGATGTGAAATCAGCTCCCATGTTACACATGCAAAACATTTCTGGAGATGCAAGCCCATAAACCTGCTCCACATGCCATCAGGGAGGAACTGACATAGCCATCCAGTCCAGGTTTTGGACAAGTAGGCTTAAAGGCACTCCAGTTTTTATATCCCATACCTGTCAACAGTTTCACTTCCTTAATAAAGAAAGGGACACATATGAAACATACTTAAGTACTTGGCACTGCAGATCCTTCTACGTAGCCTGCACAAGGCTTGCTTCTCAAGAGTAAAGAAGCAGAATTTCAAAATACACAAACTGAACACAGTGGAGAACAAACAGAAAACAGTGGTAAATGATACAACTTTAGATCACAACTGATGAAGCAACAAGAGTTGCTCCACTGCTGGATACTGTCAATATCTGGGAACAAACTTCCCACACTTAGCACTGTGAAAATTACTGACTTCAGAAAATGAGGAATATTTAGAAATACTACAAATACACAAAGCAACATAGCTGTAGCTCATAAATAAAAAGTTTAGAATTTTCAAGGTTTTAACATCTAATTCATATAGTGATTTATAAAAGAAAACTATTAATACTCAGACCAGTGGGATATTAATCTTACATGCAACGGTGAACAGTTACTCTCTTGATCCAATAGAGTTTATCTATCCTTGCCTTTTGTATTTCAGACTAATAATCAATCAGACACTGAATGGCTCTCTTAAATTAGGTTTTCAGGAAGAACTATTTACAGGGCACCTACGTATTTACAATCAGGTTTTCTGCATGCATCTTTCCATTTGAATTTAATCCAAGTAAATTGGAGTTTTGCTCTTTGCTTTACTCAAGACATCTGAAAATGCAGATGAGGGAGCAGACATCAGATCTTGTTTTCCAGGAATGTATGAGGTTGAAATAAAGAACTTTTACAGCAGCAGTACTTTTATAACTAATTTTTTTTCCTTGAAATGCATGTCAGAATGAAAAATACACAAACTCAGACATCCAGCTGAATATTATTAAGGGAGAAAGCAACATTAAGAAAGTAGAGCTTCACTTCAGAGGTTGTAAGTTTTGAATGATGTTAATGAGATGATTTTCTTTTCAACACAGGAGAGTGCATAGGCATGCCCACATACTGACCAACATTTTAGAAATGTGTGCTTTCTCTCATACATACGTAAACGGGAAATGGCTGCGATGGCATGTGGCGGTAACACAAAGCACCATCCAGGGGAACGGACAAGAGGGCTCAGAGCAGCTCGACATAACATTTTGAGATGCCTTCTGCAAATCAAGGATATCTGCAAGTTAAAATGAAAGGAGAAAGGGGGAAAACTGGTTAAATATCAATGACTTTCCATCTATATTTCTCTCCTCGCCCACTCCCCCAGTCCAATTCCTCTTTTCCTGTACCATCTTAATACAATTTCCTCATGTCCACTCTCCATTTTGCAGAATTTGCAGACTATGATACAGAAGAACTGAAGGTCCCTCTTCCCTACCTGCTGCCAGATCCTTATTAAAGGTAAAGAATAAAACATGGCTCCCTGAAAAGGGAAAACACTATTAGTGAATGTACCTACAATGAATAAAAGTAATATTTTTTTCATGGAGAAGCCTGGAAGAAATAAAAAAAAAGTAGAGAGGTTGTATCATACAGACTTCCTTGTATACACCACAACAGAGCATCTACTATACTTCTCATGAATCTCAGCCCTGTTCAATGTAGGAAATATGCGCATCCACTTTTCCCTGAGCACTATCAAATTACAAGATCTTATCCATGATAACATAAAGATGATTACAAATTTCCATCATTACATGATTACAAATTTCCAGGCACTTGGCATTAGTTTCCCTTGACTGAACCTGTAAACACTCAGGATTTCTTCTAACTCTAAAATTCACTAGAGCAAGTACACAGCAAACAAGGGATACACAATTAGCCATTTCCTATGATAGGTCTAGTTCAAGTAATGCATCTAGTCTCACCAAGGAAATAAACAAGACTAAGTAAAATCCAGTTCTCCCAGACAATATTTAAACCACAAAACCTCTCCTTCCCTTTTACAAAACTTTGCTTCCTTTACTTGCTTTCAATCCATCTTCCAGCACCATTGAAATAAAGCAAACAAAACAGCACAAACTATGGCACAGAGAAAGCATTGAAAAGAGGACAAGAAGACCTTACAGTAACTGCACTGGAAGACTGCTATTACAAATACCAGGACATTTACTGACAGTTCTGGCATACGTGTACAATGAACACTTGAAGGGACCTCTTTACCCTGCATCAGTGTATTACTATCCCTCATTATAATCTTTACCAAAATATACACCTCTACAATAGACAAGGCAGCCACCAGCACATAATGTTCCTCCTGTCTTGTCAAGTAAAGTTTACACTGAATGGCATTTTAATAATATTAATCTGCAATGTCCCTCCAGTTCTGTATTTCATCTGAAATGGCAATATTGGCCCACTGCTAGGATGAGGCTGACAAAGGACTCTGAGCAGATCATGCAACTAAGCAACTAGTCAAAGTTTTCTTCTCATAACAGGGTAAACTTAAAGAAGCTGGGGAACAGTACTAACTAGGCATTCCCCCTTTGAACCCTTACCAGGCACCTCATGCACCTGCCTCTGGGATTGCACAATTCCCACTATTCATGTTTCAGCCTTCCACCTTGAAGCTCATTTTGACCTCTACTGTCAGACACTGTCTTCTCAAGAGGGTCTTAGCTGGGTCTCAGAGAGATGCTCAAAATCCAGCAGCTCCTGACATGAGCTGGCAAACACCAGGTTCTTTATCCAGAACCCCTTCCACCACAAACACCCAGAGTGGAACTGCCCGTTCTCCTTCAGCTCCCTCTACAGACTATGCCACTCAAGGGACAGAAACAGGCACTCTACCTGAAGTTTCACCGCCGGGCACTTCCAGTTATCTCTCCTGTCAGACCTTCAACTCCTGCTATAGTAATAACCTCCACCTGGCACTTCACTGACACAGAATAGAGACCCACACTGGCCAGATCAAGCTGTGCCATCTCCTTGGCTTCTACTGATCTGCTGGAGAACCACTTCACACTCTCACTACAGACTGCTTGCAACTAAGAGCAACCTTGTCCTTCTGGAAGACTGTCTCCTGTTTCCCTCTGCCGGAGACAACTTTGCCAAAAACAGGCAGACAATGAAGAGTGAGAAGTGACAGACAGTGTGGATCTTTCGAAGAAAAAAGATTAGAAAATATAGCATGTTTTTGAAACTAGCTTGTGAGAAATGGCAAGGAGACCACGTTAACAAGAAAACAGAGAGTTTAAACCAGCAGCATGTATTAGTATGTGCAATGGAAATGGATGCTGTCAGAAAGCACAGACAGAGCACAGTTTACAGTATGATGTAAGCTACAGGCTTTCTTTCAGGCTAATCGAACTACTTTCTCTCCTCTCAGTCAATCAAGGATTTAAAGTTAATTTCAATCCTCATTTTCCATTCCACTCACATTTCTACCACTTCCATAGATGGAATGGTTCTGACATTCAGTGACAAATAAAAAAAGGTGTATAATTAAAAATAATTTTTAAAAAAGTAAAACTTTCCTGCCTTACTTGGAGGATGCAATAAAAAAAAAGCAAAATGCACTACTCAGACATTCCTCCTAGCATCAGCTTAAAAATTTTATTTTCACTACCAGAAAAACCTAATTCTTCCAAACTAGTCTCCAAACATGACCTTTAAAAATATCATTTTCTTATTATCTCTTTAACTAATGAAGCTTATCCTTGTATTATTGCTCACAGAAAGCAATGCCATGACCTAGTTGTCATGCATTTATTACCATAAGAACAGCTGTTAAGTAGCACAGTACATTTAGATGCTGTTCCAGAGCAGTGTAAAGAGACTCAGCTACCTTCCAAAGCAATCAGCGATCTCAAATCCTAAAACTCACGCCTTGAAAAACAACAGTCCTCTAACACGCTTTTTTCAGTCTGTTGGCTGCAAAGCCATAGCATGTCCACAATTATTTGCAGTGAATTGATTGAATTGAACTAAATTAACCGTTTTCACAGTTTTAGATATAAAGGCAAATATCTCAGTGTTAGGATGTTCCACAAGTGAAAAAACTCTGGAAATTAAACTGATCGATAGAACCATTTTGCAAAACTCTTAAGCACAAAAACAGAGATAAATCAAGTTCAAAGGAAACGCACACAACTTCTGTGAATTCTTTCCCACAACACAAATTTTAAGTTCTCTGTAACATTCAGAGGCTTTTACTATTTAAACCACTTCATTACCTTACCAACTGAAACTTCTGCAAGGGGAAAAAAAGCCGATCTGCAGCTCTTCACCAAGCAAACTTTAACCCTAGAAACATTCCCAGAGAGAAGCCAGTCCAGAAGAACTGACTAAAATAAAGGAAAACTTCAAATAAATGGTCTTTAGAGCAGCTCGCATATAGGTTCACACGGGTTCTGCAGCTGGTACACGCACAAAGAGGCAATTCAAAGCAGCAAGTACCAAGCGATTCCCTTCTCTCAAGAACGCATCCCAGCAGTGCAGTGCGCTCACGGCAGGACTGCCTGGCGCGGCGGAGCAGCACCTTGTCCTGGCCTCGGAACCCTCCCGAGTGCCTCACAGGGCAGTACGTGCAGGAGCTTGCCGCTAGTCCGTTTTGCCGGATGCAGTCTATAAATCAGTTCTGCAGCACAAGAGGGGCTGATACAACAGCAGCACCGGCGGCAGGGCCGGGCCCTCGGCGCCCTCCCCGCCGAGCGCTCTCCCCGCCGAGCGGCAGCCGAGGGGCCGCGCGCCTCCCNCACGAGCACGCGCCCGCCGCGGCGGCCCCGCTGACCCGCCGCAGCCAACCCCCGCCCGGGGCGGCCTCGGCCGCAGCCAATCCGCGGCCGCAGCAGGCACGTCATGTCACCGACCGCCGCCTCTCCCTGCTCGCCCGCGCTCCTTCCCCCCGCTCCACCGGCAGATGATGTAACTCCGCTCCACGTTGCAGCACAAAATCCTGGGCTTTGTAAGTTACAGCATTAATAACTGTTTAGTCTGGTCCCAGACTAGTCCAGACAGCCCTACCCACAGCAAAAGCTGCTGAGCCATCTCCCACAGCGGCGTCCCTTAACCTGGATTCTCCTCGCTCTCACATATTTGCAGTCTGGTGCAGGCAGCAGATGAAAGGGATCTCCAGCTAATCTTCTGAGAGTGGCTTTAGCTCCTTAGGCCATTTACATCCTTTCTTTTCTCCACTGCAGCCCAAACCTCTTCCCAAGTGCAAGAGTGCTGGCTTTGTTCTCCACTTACCTCCCATATCCCATTTGAATTCACTTCTAAATTAAGAGAATCGAGGTAATTTAGAACCATAGAATATCCTGAACACTGAAGGACTCACAGGGATCAAGTCTAGCTCCTGGCCCTGCACAGGACAGCCCAACCATCACACCACATGCCTGAAACTATTCTCTAAACGTGTCTTGAGCTCTGTCAGCCTCGGGGCCATGACCACTGTCCTGGAGAGCCTGTTCCAGTGCCCGAACACCCTCTGGTGGAAGAACCTTTTCCTGATGTCCAGCCTAAACCTCCCTTGCCCACAGCTCCAGCAGTATCCTCAGGTCCTGTCGCTGATCACAGAGAGCAGAGGTCATTGCCTGTCTCCTCTCTCCTCTCTGCTGCCCCTCGGGAGGAAGCTTCGGAGTACAATGAGGTCTCCCCGCAGTCTCCTCCAGACTGAACAAGCCAAGTGCCTTAAATAGCTCCCTCGTATGGCTTTCCCTAGAGACCCCTAACCATCTGTTAACCATTTGTTGCCCTCTTTCAGATGCTCTCCAATAGCTCTGTATCTTCCTTATGTTATGGCACCAGAACTACACACAGTGTGAACTGCACACATTTAAGAATTTGGAAAACACCTTTAAGATCACTGAGTCCAACCACAAGCTTAACACCATCAAGTCCACCAATCCCTGCCTGCAGCATTCTTGGATGCAGCCAATCCGTAACCTCGGTGGCCCAAATGCAACCCTAACTGTCACGTCTATGCAGCTGGGAAGAGCACTGTCAGCTGCCGCGGGCACTGCCGGGTGTTTTAGATCCCTCCAGGGATGGTGACCCTACCACTGCTGTGAGCAGTGAAAGGGTGCCAGTGCCTGACCACCCTTTCTGTGAAGATGTTTTTCCTAATATCCAACCTAAACCTCCCTTGGCACTTCTTGAGGCCATTTCTTCTCATCCTGTCATTGGTTCCTGGGGAACAGAGCCAGACTCCCACCTGGCTGCATCCTTCTGTAAGGGAGTTGTACAGAGCAAGGTTTCCCCGAGTCTCCTTTTCTTCAAGCTGAACCCCCTCAGCTACCTCAGCTGCTCCTCATGAGACTTGTGCTCCACCCTTCCCCAGCTCCATTACCTTCTCTGGACACACTCTAGTCCCTCACTGTCCTTTTTACAGTGAAGGGCCCCAAAACTGACTTCAGGATTAAAGCTACAGACCTCACCAGTGCCCAGTAAAGGGCACTACCAAGGACATGTGACACATGTGACAAGGTGTCCACCCTGGACATGTGGCCACACCATGTCTGATACAAGCCAGGAGCCATTGGTGTTCTTTGTCACCTGGGCTCATATAGCCACTGTCGACCAGCACCCCCGGTCCTTTCCGTCTGGGCACTTTTCTGTCATTCTTCTCCCAGCCTGGAGCACTCCATGGGGTTATTGTCACCCACGGGCAGGACCAGCAGTTCACCTTGTTGACCCTCATACCACTGGCCTTGGCCCATCAATCCAGCCTGTCCAGATCCTTCTGCAAAGCCTTCCTGCACAACAGCAGATAAACACTCCTGCCCAACTCAGTGTCACCTGCAAGCACTCATCACTGCAATTGGCAGAGACCACATCTACAGTTTTTCATCTTCAAAGACACCACAAAATCCACAGCAGTCCCCCAGTTTAATTCAGACACTAATTACACTGTTTTCTGTCCTCACCTGTTATATTACCACTGTTACATTCCTATTAGAATGCAAACAAATTCCAACAGTATCAATTCCCATATTGTTGCAAGGGAGTTGTTTTGTGGGCTATTTTTATTTGTTGGGGGGGATTTTTATTTTTTAGTTTAGTTTTGGTTTTTTAAATTGTTAACATCACCTCCTGGGATCAGAAAACAATCTAAAATGAAGGTCTCAAAATTATGGAGAAAACTTCACAAAGAATGAAGAATATTCATGTGGTGGGAAGTGGAGTTCAAGACATTTGGAAAAACTACAGTGTCTCAAGAATTAACAGAAAATCTAACTCAGAATTATCTGACATTAACACATCACTCTCTCCAAACAAGGGAAATTAAACAACTTCCCCAGCTCCTGCTAAAAAGAAGAAAAAAATACCAAAACCACAAGATCCTCATCATCCTTCTCCCTCCCAAAAACCCCAAACAGAAAAACTATACCCCAAAAATAAGGTCATCACTTTGTAAGAAGACTGATTAGAGATGTTTACTTTGCCAGAAGTGGAATTTGGTTTAATCATCGTAATGCATGTAAGCCCTGCTCTCCCCTCCTCCCCACTCCAATTATTAGCAATTGCAGAATAAAACTAATGTTAACACCAGAATGTTGGTCACTCACTCACCAAAAAAACAAACAGAATGGTGATTAAAGGTGATTTTTTTTTTTTTTAATTAAGACAAGCCTTTTTTTATAGTAAGTCAAGCCTTTCAGAAGGTGGGCTTCGCTGATCCCTGTGGGTCCCTTTCAACTCAGAATATTCTGATTCATTCTGAATAGCTAACAACAGCGGCCAGTCACTAATGGTGTCCCCCAGGGGTTTGTGCTGGGGCCTGTCCTGTTCAATATTTTTATTGATGACATGGATGAGGGTATTGGGTCATTCATTAGTAAATTTGCAGATGACACTAAGCTGGGAGCATGTGTCAATCTGTTGGAAGGTAGAAGGGCTCTGCAGAGGGACTTGGAACGGTTGGATGGATGGGCAGAGTCCAATAGGATGAAGTTATTAAGTCCAAGTGCTGGGTTCTGCATTTTGGCTACAATAACCCCCTGCAACGTTATAGGCTGGGGATGATGTGGCTGGACAGTGCCCAGGCAGAAAGTGACCTGGAGGTGCTTGCTGGTCCACAGCCGACTGAATGTGAGCCAGCAGTGTGCCCTGGTGGCCAAGAAGGCCAAAGGCATCCTGGCCTGGATCAGGAACAGTGTGACCAGCAGGACCAGGGAGGTCATTCTTCCCCTACATTTGGCACTGGTGAAGCTATACCTTGAGTGCTGTGTCCAGTTCTGCATGCCTCAGTTTAGGAAGGACATGGAGGGGCTGGAGCATGTCCAGAGGAGGGCAACGAGGCTGGTGAGGGGCTTGGAACATAAGCCATACGAGGAATGGCTGAGGGAGCTGGGGGTGTTTAGCCTGGAGAAAAGGAGACTCAAGGGTGACCTTATCACTCTATAACTCCCTGAAAGATGGTTGTGGTCCGGTGGGGTTTGGTCTCTTTCACCAGGCAGCAACTGACAGAACCAGAGGGCACAGTCCCAAGCTGTGCCAAGGGAAATATAGGCTAGATATTAAGAAAAAGTTTTTCACAGAAAGAGTAATAAAGTTCTGGAATGCTTTGCCTGGGGAGGTGGTGGAGTCACCATCCCTGGATGTGTTTAAAAAAAGACTGTATGGATGTTGCACTTGGTGCCATGGTCTAGTTGAGGTGTTTAGGGCATGGGTTGGACTCGATGATCCTGGAGGTCTCTTCCAACCTAGTGATTCCGTGATTCTGTGAAATGGAAATGCTCTCATTTTAAGCTCACCTGGCCAATTTTTAGCGTGTGCAACTTCTTTAAACTGTGCTTCCAAATAAGAAGCAACAGGTTCCCCAAAACCATCATAGATACTGTGGAGCTGCTTTTCTTTTTCAGATACTCAAACAGATGTCAAATTGATAAGAGAAAATGCATACAAAATAAATCATCTGCTGCATGAAACCAGTAGTTTTTATGCAAGGATCCTTGTTAGTGGCAGCAAATCCTAGATTTCCTACATGGTCAGCAGCTGCTTACCTCAAGTGTAGTTCGCAAGCATACTAAGAAGTGAGCAATGTAAAACTGCGGTTTCAGACAGTTAAAGGTAGGGAACCTTCAGTAATCCTTAAGAGAGTTCCATCTTCAAGAAAAAGCATGGAACTATACTGATGATAATAACCATATGTGTAGGCACACATGCTTCAGTCCACCTACCTGCATCCCAGACATAATTGCAAAAAACACAAGTACATCTCTGTGCAAATATTTTATTCTCCAACTAATTAAAAGACAAAAAAAGAAAAAAAATCACACAGAGTAGCTGCTCTAATCAAACTTTCTAAGCGAGGAACATAAGGACAGGTTAACTTAAGCATGATTAGACCTCTAAAACTAATAAACTAATAAACCTCAAGATAGGATTAATCAGCATCTTTCAAGCATTTCCTTCCTCCTAACAACTACTTACTCTTGCCTCAATCAAATCTTTCTTCTACCACCTGTTTTGAACACTGAGCAACAAAACATCAGGTTTCAGCAGCTGTTAAGATAAAGATGATACAACTAGCATCCCAGTTGTCTTCCAGTTTCCCTACATCCATCAAATGAAGGTTGTACAATTGCCAGACATCAAAATAAAACTCATAGGTACAACAGCAGTCTGTCAGATGCCCAGATAAAGTACATGGTAGGACAAGAAAGCAATCAAAACTAGTTGAATACTCGCCTAGTTTCCAGCTTTGTGGAGACTGAGGTTATACACCTTCACACCACTGATGATTTTACAGACTTGCAGTGCACCTACCTCCTCACTCCTCCATCTGCTGTCATGCTCGAGTTGTCCCTGAACAATCCTAGTACCAGAGGGTCACCAGTTTTCCACCCCTTCTAATCAAAGCTGCAATTCCTGTCCCCAAGCAAGACAGCTTGATCATGGTAACACTCTGGTCAGAGACTAACTGACCCATCCATAGAGGTGAATATCAGCACCAGCACGAGAGAAGCACAGCAAATCCTTAGACTACACTGCCACTAATAGATCAGGATAGGATGCTCTTGCTTTCCTTATATCAAGGCTATTCCATACATATGTAATGATCTCCGTTGCTCTTCCTCCACCTCCCTGATTAGCCCGAACACAGTGCCGCATGCTAGCCAAGGGAGAGTCCAAAACTGCAGTAGAGAACAGAGTACACAAATTTGGATGAAGAAAGGATTAATATACTGGCATAATATTGTCTTTTATTCTGCATTTCATCCCTTAAGTGATAATTTCTACCATTCTATTTCAAAGTATCATGCACAGTGATTCTCAGATGTTTTCTTCCCCAGATGCTGCAGAAAAACATAAAAATACCATTGCTTTTTTATTCCTAGTAACACAACATGCAGTAAGAACAGCTGAAGAATTACTGAAGCTAAGCCTGAAAGATGCTTACTTTGCTATTGAACACAATTTTTATGATAACCATGACAAAACAGTAGCTTAGAAGAACAAGGAAGTACAGCAAAAAAAATAAATCAGCAAAATAGTTTACGCAACAAAAAACATTCACCAACACAAACATGGAACAGGTAAAATTGTTTCTGAAATGACTAAACATAAATACTTTACTACAGAACAGAAAATAAGAAAAGTTTGTTTTAACCCTTTCTAAATTTCTTTTCAGTATCCTCAAGAGCAAATCTGGGAAGAGGAAGAAGATAAACACTCCAAGTATCCATCAGTTTTAGGGTACAGAGTCGGCACATGTGTAAGCACGTGGAAAATGTTTTATAAGCATGTGGAAATACTTGAGTTATTTCTCATTTGAAAAAATTAAACTCCTGACTTCATAGTATGGAAACAGTTGTTAAATGATTTTGGTAAACCATGTAAGCTTTGCTTAAGTCTCCATTATCTAGAGTTTGATTACTTTTCAGATTACTTTATCAGGTTACTTAAAAAACCTCTAATCTGATACTGTTCTGTCTACTCCGAAGAAACAGTATGTGAAGAACTCAGGCTTATCACAAAGTCGGGTCAAAACCTAGGGAGTGACTCTTAGCTGTCATGCAAGTGTCAGGAGGGTTTAAATATTTTCTTTGGGCATGGAGAAATCTTGTAAGTAGGCACAAGAGACCGGCAAGGAAAAAGAAACCTCAAGAGGAGCAACAGCTCTGCTCTCACATATCTCGGATGAGGCCCGTGCAGCTCTTACCAGCTCGTCCGGTGCTCGAAGGGGATCAAATTGCGATTTCACACTGCCGGTAACTCCCCGCAGCAGTAACGCTCTGAGACCGCCGAGAAAAAGCGACCCCGAATCTGTACGGCTCTGCAAAGTCTGCGGGGTCCGAGAGCCCGGCGGCCTGCGGCTGCACACCAGCAGTTCTAAGGCTGAGCTCACTTCTCCTTTCCCTCCGGAGCCCTCAACCTTGTATCACGAGCGACACAACAGCCGCTCCCGTTTCTCCACGCGGAAGGAGAACGGGCAGCACCGACGGACAGCGGGCACAACCCAGCACGGGCCCGCCCCTCCGCGAAGGGACCCCCACTCTCCCTCGGCCAAACCCGCGCCCGCAGCCCAGCCCACTTCTCCGCTCCGGGCACAGCCGAGGCTGCTGTGGCAAGCTCGGCTCGGCGCTGCCCTGCCTGGCTCGGCTCGGCTCGGCACGGCGCGTCCCCACTCACCCGCCCGGCTCTGCACGGCTCGGCTCCCCGCTCGCTGCCACCGCGCCACGTCGCTTCCGGCCCCGCCCCGCCCCGCCCGCGGCTTCTACAATTGCTCCTGCTTGGAAATCTAGAATTACGTCTTCCAAAGAATCGAGGGACTTTAAAAACTATCTAGTAAAGATCGTCTTCACTCGGACAGTGTAAAAACAGACCTACTGCCTCAAAAAAGGGAGATGTTGAAAAGATGGCTCTAGCTGGAATGCTAGCAGCAGAAAAATTAGAGTTTTATCTCAGGCCTTTGACACCGAGTACAAACACTCCATTCCTGTACATCTGACGTATGCGTCTGCCTTGTGTGTGATACTGTCATAACGTTGCCTGATACCGAATTGCAAGACAGGCTATTTCAGATCAGGCACGGGGGGGAAAACACAACATGACAAAGTAGACACGAAAATGTGCTGTCATGGGAAACTAAGATTCTAACCCACAAGCACTGCTGTTGCGTGGCTAGAATTTGAATACGCCTTAATTCAGGCTGGACCAGGTTATGGACAAGGCTCTTTCCAGCTCTGTTTCTTGCTATGACAACATGTGAAAGGAGCCAAACATGAGCTAGAAAATAGGACATGTTGGAGGTTAGCTATCTATGGCAGGTAATTACAATATAAGGTGACACATTCTTAGAGCACTTCATGTATTTGCAGGCCATAGAATAAACAGTATCTCTGTGGTTACACCTAAGTGAATTACCTCAATAATGTAGAAAACAAGGATGCCAGATCTTTTTCATTCAAGCCTTATCCCAACGCATTTAGCACTGACATGTGACATTTGGAAAGTTTCTCCAGCTAACCCTTTGTAATTCAGTTACCGTCACCTCTAAATTAATTTCCTGGATTCGACAAATTAGGGATATGAGAGAACATGGGATACACTACAAACATGTTCTGAGAAGAGCTTTTCAAAGGTATTACAGGCACATCAGAGAAGCCACATCTATGTAAAAATCAAAGGTTGTTGCTGTACTGTGTAACAGTACAGTCCTGTGTGTTACTGGAATGCACACAGTTCTGAATGTTCACACCAGCTTGGTTGGGCTGCTCCAGAATAGGAATCAGTGGAAGCTGCAGACACTTGCACGGAATTCATTCCCAGCTAACAAACCATGCAAATAATCACAAATAGTGACATTAACCCAGAAGCTTTTAGATAGGTTGTAGTTTTATTTGTGTTACCTCCTTTGATATCCTGACCAATTACAAGTTTTACCGTTTATTTTTGCACCCTTTTTTAAGTTTGTAATGAGAAGGAGCAACAGAGTTGCTACGTGCAGTACAGGTACAAAAGCAACAAATACATTTTATTAAAAGTAGGCTCTGATATTTTTGGCCCTTATTGATTCCGTTGGAGAACTTGGCATCAGATGGGGCAGATTTTTCTATCATCTGAAGAAGATAAATAATAAAATCTTCTGCTAAAAAAAATATACTTTCATCCAACAGCTTCCTGGAACAACTGAGCAGATTTCCTGTGTGACGGTAGAGGGCAGACTAGATAATCAGAATACCGCCTTTAACTTCAAAAACAACAAACTTATTTCTTTGTCCCGGAGTCTAAGCCAGAGGTAAGGTATTGCAGCAATATTTCATTCTCATAATACACCTACAAATTTTCCTAAACTAATCAATGTTTTAGCTTCAGAACTATTTACAAGTCTCTCTGATGAGCTATTAGAATTTTAGTGGTTATCATTTTCAGTTCAGTTCCTATCTGGAACAAGAAAATGTTTCTTATCTAGGAAAAACTCTATTCAGGCCCATTTCTTCCACGGGGAAAAAAAAAAAATCAGGAAGAAAGGTGTTTTGAGAAACCACTAAAATTCAGCTGTATTTCAGAGTATGTGGTATTTCAGAGTATGTGGCATTTACAATTACTTTGCTCTGTGCAACACTGTTGCTAATGTAAACAGTGATTAAACCATGAAAATTTCAATTGAATATCTGTATTTGAAAAACAAGATTCAAAAAATGTAGAGAGCTTTGGTTGTCGTCATCTAACATGGACGGGTTAGGGGTGACTGGCACACGTGTACGCATAAAATAACAATTCAGGCCACCTGGGAGAACTGTATTTTAAATGTTCAGTTAGTTCCACATAAAAAAATCAGGTGCTTCTCCAACAGGGAGCTAACTGAAAGCAGCTCCAAAATGCTTTGACTGAACTTTGCTTCTCTCTTCATACTCCTTGGTTTAGAGAGCATTCTTGGTTTCTGGGGACACAGACTAATTATTTTAATGTTCTCTTCCTTATCCTTAGTTAATACAATGTCCCTGGATCTCTACATTTTTCAAGTGTGTCACTGCAGTGATGTTCACAGATGGTTCACATACAGAGAACAGGGACATGAGAGGACAAGCTCTCCGCATGGCTTAATCCAAGAACAGAAGGCACACAGATATCACAGACACAATACAAATGCCTGATGACAAAAGTCTATCATCTGGATCGTATCCTGGATACATCAATTCACTCACCAAAATTTAAATATAGGCTCTATCTATTTTCAGAAGCAGAAAATACTAGACATTATTAGAATCAACAATAAATACCCAGCCAGATCACCTCTGTAACTTCTTTCTACGTTCAGGGCTACCTTGAATGGGAAAAAGATGTCAAATGGGAGTTTCCAGTGTATTTGGGGCTGGCCTCGTGGAGGTTCTGGCCAATCCGTCATGTCAGTGAAGGTAACGACAGTTGTCACAGGTACTGTGCTCATGTTTAGAAACTGCAACAGGAAGAGAACCAAAAAGAGTTTAGCAGTCAATACAAAAGGCATACCCCTCCTCAATTTTCTAATGGGGACTCACTCTAGATGATTGGCAAGAATGATGTCTTTGGGATGGTAGGAGTTAAGCATCCTACGTTTTCAGAGGAGTAAGCCCTCTTTCCCAAAACTGAAACTTAGCAGGTAAAATGAGGGTGTAGTAAAGATACTTAGCTACTGTGCATCAGATGCTACAGATCTCCAAACTGGCAGCAGTGACTCAAGCTCTGCTACAGTAATCCTTCTACTCAGACGAAAGACACACCAGCTAGTTAGTAATAAGAACAGATGCAAGCTAGCTTCTTTTTGATAAAAGATCACCTGGCTCTTTGGACAAGTGCGTGCTACCAGAAAGAACTGCCACAAGATGCAATCCTATCAATAAATGTCAATGAATTAAAGCAGGGACCCAATACAATAATAAATTTATTGCTCCCATTTTCAGATGTTGTTTCAGGAAGGAGACAGATCAGTGAAGTTCACACATGGGACTGAACCTCTAAGGCCTCAGTTCTCTTCTGTTTTAACAGAATGCAGCAAGAAAACTAATACACTAGCTCTTTGAACTACATGGACTTTCATGGCTACCTTGGGCTAATTTAAAACCATGCTGCTGCCAAAAAGAGCAACCTCACTCCCTGCCCCACTTCTCAGCTCTGCGTGCCAACACTGAAAGGGCATTTACTGGCAGCATGCCTTCTGTGCTTGCACCGGTTTAAGCCAACCTGTGAAATTATCACCTCATTCACTTTCCTGAGATGAATTTCAGATTGCCTTTAGAGCAAAATTCAGTAGGAAGCATTAAAAAAAAAAAAAAAGACAGAGTTCATGACTCTTAAGCCAAAAATACTGTGACTACTATTAGGGAATTTTTGTGGTATCGCTCAAGGTGAATTAAAAAACACTTCTGTGCTTAAATAAAAAAGAAAAATAAAATGAACAATGCATTGGGTACAGTCCTGGTTCTACATGTCTGCAAAGAGGCATCATGAGCAGATTCCATGTGTACCTTTGCACCTGCAGCACCAGTCCTGAGAGCATCAGCACTGGGCAGGCACTTCAGCCAGCTGTGGGTCCATCCCCCAGGCCTCCTCTGCTGCCCAAAGGTGGCCCCTGAGCAGTTCCCATTCCTGAATGGCTACAAAACAATGCTGAGGCTATCTCTTCTCTCATCACCCGGAAATGTCACTCACTTGCAAGGTATCCTAAGATTACTGCTTCCAGCCAGTTTAACCTCTTCTTGCCCTCCATGCCAGATCAGTTCTTGATCACCATTCACCACTGCTGAGCAGTTACAAGTAGAATTCCCCCAACACTTCTGATGGATATAAGTTCTCCTATCAATGAGTAAACACACAACAGGCCAAGTCGCCCTAGCCAACAAGAAGCCTGAAAATTATTGATTTAAGTGTCTGGACCTTCAAAAACTGCCTTAAAATCAGAGAGATTAGTGCAGGGAAAAAAAAAAAAAAAAAAACAACCATACACAACCCCTCCTAAACAGCTGGGAGAAGGCAACCATCAGCAACTTCCAGCATGGTCTTATAGAGCTCTACTCATTTTAAAATGTCCTGTATTTTCATGAAGTCCAAATACAACTCCATTTAGGCTGTTGTATTTGGACAACCAACATGAGAGGTATTGTCCTACCTCTCATGTTAGGTTATGAGAGGTAGGACAACACCTCTCATGGTATTAGGTATTGTGGATGGGTTCCCTGGGTTCTCTGTTTTCTGGTCAGTTACTTAAGCAACTTTCCAGTGATACAGTGTTGTCTAAATAAAGAAAAGTTTCTTTAAAGAATAATTAACAGAACTAAAGAATAGTTCTCAGATAGAGAATCCATAGGCTAAAGCTGGGAAGTGACATAATTTGAAAGTAATATGCAGCCTAGTATGCTTACAAATAGCTGCAATTCATAACTCCTGGCTATAGAGCAAGTTGATCCTTTGCTAAAACGTCTTTACTAACAATCCTAATTTGTGGATTGTCACTGATGAAGTCAGTATTGATTTTAATGGCATGGGTTTTTTTTACTGCCAGAAACTTGCTCTCATATAATTAGCTTTGCAATATACCTTAAAGCTCTAAAGTAATTAGCATCAGTTGCTCAAGCCAATCAAATCTCATTCTCGTTCTTCCTTATTAGCTAATCCTGAAGAGATTTGCACCCCGCACTTTTACTAGGAATACAAGTCTTCCTCCTCAGACAGAAATTTTGTTAATGAAGCCATGTGACAGGTGATTTAAAAAATATTTTCATGGGGTGGAGATATCAGTTTGCGTCGGGGCAATATGAGTTTTACATGGTTATCTTCCTATCCTCTTCATGTATTCCGCAAGAAGGGAGAACAAAGGAGTACCACAAGAAGCATTCAAACAAGTGTGTAAAATCTCATTTGAGTCTGAAGTTCAAATACTGTTAACAAATCAGACAGACCTTTCCATGTCATACCCCACAGCCACGAAGATGCCCAGGTGGGTGGCAGCTGTTCCCCGTAAAGCCCTTACTGAGAAGTGTAAGCCTTGAAATATATCTGCTGCCTAAAACACTATGTGATATCAAAAAAAACCAAAAATCACAATGGGATCCACTGTCACAAGCTTGAAAAAGACTGCTCATTGTCCTCTGTGGACGTGTTAGCTGACACATTCCTGCTGGCATCACAGAATCACAGAATGGGCTGGGCTGGAAGGGTCACATAGTTCAAGCCTTCTGCGATGAGCAAGGATGCCATCAACTAGACCAGGTTGTTCAGAACTCTGTCCAACCTGGTCTTGAATACCCTCTCTCTGGCTTACGGTCTTCCTCCCAACAATTCTCCAAACATGCTGCCATCAGCATTAGTCACTTCCTCAGCTACCTGTTGGTGATTTCAGAAGCTCTAGAGGAACAGAAATATCTTCTTGCACAGATCATCAGCATTCTGTGGAGTCTGTGAAATATAACTCAACTCAAATTCCGTATCAAGGCTTTAAAGACAGCTAAATAAACATGGAGTTACTGAATGTTTGTAACTACAACTTTATACCAGCCATAACTGAAAGTTTAAAGATTGAGTCCTTAAGTGGCAGAAAGTGGTTTGGGGTTGGAAAGAAGGTACCTTTTCCAGTTACTCAACTGAGTGAGGACAGTACTGAAAAGACCACAAAACAACCTCCCTCTGTAGAAGGCTACCACTGCAGCCAGACAACCGCTAAAATTCAATAAATCTCAACTGTCTTGGGTTTCAGCGCAAGATGTACCCAGCAGTGTGTATTCTATGACCATCTGCTGAAAACCGGGTGG
>WAAG01048138.1:665-11000 GCA_013390105.1 Tichodroma muraria | reverse complement strand
ACTCCCGCGCGGGGCACCCCGCGCAGCCGCGGCGCCTGCGCGGCCGAAGGGGGCCGGGCCGGGCGCGGCGATCCTCCTCTAAAGTAGCCTGTTTAAGAATGTTAATTTCAGGTAATTGTAGTTACTCTATGTTGACAGCTACTAGAAATCATCTATTATTAATGAATTCATATTATGGCATAATGATTGCGTTAAGAGCAGTTGTGTCTAACATTCTGATAATTTAAATGATAGTGAGTCACTAAGCAATCACTGCTTTTTATTATGTTAGAGTGCATAAATTGGTCTGCAGAGCTGCCTAGGTAAAAACACAGTGTTTCACTAATTCTCGACTTTGTATCACAAGTATTTGTACACATTGGACCAGATTGGAAAAGATTCTTAATTTTGACATCATGAAAATTTTTCCCAAACAAATGCCTGATCTTAGTTAAAATCCCACACAGATAAGTCCTGGGGGAGTTTGGCTTTTATAGCTGTATCTTTTAAATAAAAGTATTTTTCGAGGTACTCTTTGTGAGGTTCTTTTTCATGCAATATTTATTTAACATCTGAATCTGAGTGGCACAATATAGTGGGGATTACAATGTCAGTATGTGTTTAAGGAGTCAAATAAGACAAATTCATGAAAGGAGGCATGTCAAAGGTTCATTAAAAACGCAGGTACTGTAACAGGGCCTGCTCAAGTTTGCTGGTTTTGAGTTGTTGGAAGCTTCATGGATTCCTTACTCTGGAAATACTGCAATACCCTGTTTGAAACTCTTCCTTTGGCTTCTGCTGCTCACCTCTGTCAAAGAAAAACTCACTGGCTAGGCCTTTGTTCTGATCCAGTTCCATTCCTATGTTCAGTGTGTACTAGATTTTCATCAGAAGCCAAGAAGGAGAAGACATACCTTAAGCCAATATTTTTTTGGCAAGTAAGGACAGCACAGACAACAGAGGCACTGTGTCATTGGATATTTACTTATCATTAGCTGTCTTTCATTTTATATAAAATACACCCACTCCTCAGTAGATTAACTGCTTCAGTGATTTGGTTATAAGTGTTTTCTAGGAACAAGTAATTAAACTTAAATAAAACCAGATTGATTTAAGCTTTTATTCAGAGAATTGATAATGGAAAATAATTTATTAATACAAGTTATGTGATAATGATCAATTTCTGAACAAAGAGAATAAAATGCATAGTGTCTATAGATAATACTTTCAGTTTGTCTAAATCTCTTTGCAGCTTAGAACTTTTGTTTCTCCCTTTCATTGCTCTTTGTGTGCATTCATGGCTCTACACTAGTATGCAGCTTGGGAATAAACAGAATCTATATGTCTACTCTCCCCAGGGTCATACATGAATTCCACAGTATGTAATGAGAAGGGACATCACCCACAGTATAGATAATGAAGTTGGCTTTAAGTTGCCTTAGGACAGAACAGAAAAGAAAGGAGCAACAGGTGAGAAAACATTATGGAAAACCATTTTTGTATTTTCTTACATGTTAAAAAAGCACACTAGAACAAAGCCCTCTGAGAAGGACAAACGTAACACATGAAAAGAGACGTTTGAACCTGCAAACCACAGTGCAAAAGAATCAGGTAATAATCATAATAAAAAAGCATATGGAGCAAAACAATGGTTCCTCTGACATCTATATAATTCTCATCAGAGAGTATTTGGTCTGTGCTATTTCTCATTCTCTCAAGACTCACCTTGCCTGTAGGAGGACTGGAATCAGGCATGTTATCTAATACCTCATCTATTCAAGGAAAATAAAAGAAATCCTATAGAAGGCAACTGGCCTGTAAAGTAATCTCCCTGGTGCACTTTCTTTCGACCATTTACAGGAGATGTTCTATTGTTAAAGTTTTTACTACATGGGATAACATGACTACTTTAATCTTCTACTTGTACAGACAAGTGACTTTAGTGACAGTAAAGGACACAGACCCTTTAGCAAAAGCTACCAGCAATTTGCCACTGGTTTCTATTTTACAAAGTATCAGGAGATCAAAACTGTTGTTGGGTAACAACAGGGAGGAACAATACCTGTTTCTTAAGTTTCCAGATTTGAATACCAGTCATTCTATATTGGGTTATGATTTCAGAAATGTCAGAAAGCTTAGGGAGGTGATACATGACCATCGCTCAAATATACAATTCTTTTTTTGTTTTAGTCAGTTCCTTGATTTCATTAATTTCAGTTAATATAAAAAATAATTCAAATTATTAATTTTAACTTGGTCTTGTTTGTTTCCTTTCTATATTTTCTTGGTCGTTTTACCATGACATAATAAATAGATTTGGATAGTCACCAACCATGTGACCATTTTTCATTATAAGCAGACATTAATTTTCCATTGAAATTAGTGATAATACAGCCAGACTTCTGGCACAGTGTCAGAGACTGAAATATTATAGTTTATGACTTAAACATTTTCCTGAAAGACTTTTGCCTATTGTAGCAGATCTGTATTACTAAACTGCAGAGAAGACCACCTCACCCAGAATGGGGTTCTGACTGAGGCTTTACGGGGCTTTTTTACTCAGTGATGAAGATAAGACACAGTAACAACTCAAGGCTGGGGACATTCAAAAAGCACAAGCTTAACACTTTCAGGGTAGATGGAGATCACAGCCCCAGGGCTATCAGCAGCCAGGCTTCGAACAGACCCTCACACCAAAGGGTGGGAGGAAAAAGGCTTTGGGTGTGTGTTGGGAAATCCTCCGGCCAGTAGCGCAGTGACCACCCATCCTGCGCCGTGCAGAGGAGCCCAGCTGAGGGGCCCCTTCGCCCGGGGAAAAAGCCGCATCCATGTGAAGGACAGCAGAACGGGTGTCATGGCCCATCAGAGACCCCCCCCAAAGGGGTTCCCAGACCCTGCACCAGAGCACTGCAGCATGATGCAACAAATCCAGAGTCTTGCAAGGGACAGTATCAAACTGACCCCCTGCACGGGAGGCACGAGGTTGTTCCCACCTGGCCCAAAGTGTGTATTAATCCATGGAATTCTATGCTCTTCGGTGTGGCACGGCGTGGCGCTGACAGGGGACCCTCACCACCAAGAAGACCAGATGGGGAGCAACGAGATGTCATTGGGACCCTCGGATGGGTGATATGCTTCCACCTAACCCCTGTCAGTCTCCCCCAGTTCCCCCACCCCCCATACACACTACTTTTTCTATTTATTCTTGATTTTCTCTTTCTCTTTGCCTCTTTTACTATTAAATAAAAGATATCAATTTTTTGGCAACAACATTTGACCTTGTTTGGGTTTAGTCATGTTTTTTGGGTGTATTTTGAACCTTCAAAGTTCTTTCTGTTTTATACACAGAAACTTAATTTTCTTTGCTCTTCCAGGTTTAAACTTGATCATAACACCCAGGTATTTCATGAGGATGAATAATAAATAGAAAAATTTTAGATGTTTATATTATGGTGGTGCCATTTTAGCTATTATCTACATTACAGAAGTCAGTTGAGTCAGTTGAGCTTTCACATACTCATTTGTATATGAGGAGACACTAGTCTTACCTGAGTCTGGGATTCTGCCAAAAGACATCCAGAACTGCAGAACTGTCTTGGCTGTAGCTGAATAAGAGTTACAAAGTTTGAGTACAAACATCATATATATATACATATAGAGAGAGAGAGAGAGAGAGAGAGAGATTACATAGTAAGCCACAGAAAGCCATTGTTATTATCTAACATGATTACACAAGACCAATATATTGCTTTCTGCTTCAAAAATCGACACAGGTTTGCTATAGGTTTTTTTTTCCTTGCCCACCTAATTTCAGATTAGTTTTATTTCTGTTCATCGATATTCATAGAAGCAAGATAGCTACTTGATTGAAACGGGCACTGTGACCAGGGAAGGGTAATGTAGTACAGGTGGGGACTACTGAATTCTTTACAGACCCTTGTACTGGACCAGCCTACTGGTACAAAGTTGCAGTCTAGTTCGAAGTGCAGAAAGTTTAAGTTTTATGTATGCAAGCCTTTAAATTGTCTTCATGACGACAATGATTTCCCTCACAGAATCTGGTATGACACAGTAGTTGAGGGGCAGTGGTGAGGCTCTAAACACTTTATTTGGTTATGTGTTGATGTCAGTGCAGACAGCTTTTTCTTTTTTTTTTTCTCTTTCTTTTCTCCTTTTCTCTTTTCTTTTCTTTTCTTTTCTTTTCTTTTCTTTTCTTTTCTTTTCTTTTCTTTTCTTTTCTTTTCTTTTCTTTTCTTTTCTTTTCTTTTCTTTTCTTCTTGTCCTTTATTTATCCTCACCTATGACTTCTTCCTGCACTGGCAGATGTGATTCCAAATGTTCTTGGGAGTTTTGTTCTGCTTTAGTCCAAAGGTTCAGCCACTGGTGGTTTATGGGCTATTACAAAAGGTTTCACGTTAGAAGCTCTCAACACATGGACAAAAATTACTGGTGACAGCATTTCTTAGCACTACTCTCATCTGCAGGAAGGCATCAGTCGTTGCCCGTGTCAGCCCTCGAGCCCGTGCCCGCTCCACTGCCGCCCCTTGCCGCGGCGGTTTCCCAACGCTCCCGCGACCGCAGCCGGGGCCGTGGGGCGGCTCCCTGCCGGCTTGCCCGGCCCCTCGAGCGAGAGGGAGGGAGAGAGGGCGGGCATAGGTCCGCGTGGGTTGTGGGAACGCTGCTGGGATACGCGCCTGTGTTGTGGGAGCCGCGAGCGGCCGAGCGGCAGCTTGCCTATGCCTGGCGGGCACCTCAGGCAGCCGCGTCCCTCGGCTGTCCGGGAGAGCGCTCGGCACCTCCGGGAAGGCCTCTGGAGCCTCGTCCCGCTGGGATGGATCTGGCGGTGAGGGAGCGGCTGCTCGCCGCAGAGAGCGCAGGAGGTGAGCGGGTGGCGGCTGGGACCTCGTGACCGTCTTTAAAAAGAAGGGAAATTAAAATCCGACTTTAAACAGGAAAACAGCATGATTCTAATCTGTTTTCTGAATTCACTTCCTAGTGTGCTAACGTTAGTGATTTTAGATAGCAAGAGAGTTGTTAATGCTTTATCTTAGAACTATGCCTAACTTCGACCAATGCATTTGTGACGTTATTTTCCTTAAACATTCTTAATTTATTTCTGGGGAGGAGAGATTGGATATCACGTAGCTCGTTTGAATGCAATCATGTCAGTACACCTGAAGAAAAAATTCTTTATTCCTTTTTTTATTTCAGGTGTTCAGGCTTTGAAGAATGCTTATGAGTTAATCAAATCAGCCAGTGAAGGACAATCTGCACTTGATTCATCAGATAACATCAGCACCGATTTATATGTTTTGTGTGCTGAACGAGCGCTTCAGGTTTGTAATTTAGGTCTTTCATCTGTATTAAATAAAAACATGCATATGATGCACTGTATTTACAGCTGTTGCAGTTACTACTTTAGAAATCTCAGAAGTACCTGAGGAAGGTATTACACTGTTCTGGTTTTGGAGAGCAATTGCTTAAACAAGCATTATTTTCCCTTAAAACTCCACCCCTAAATCCTCACTTTTTTATAGTCAGTCAGCAAAGTGCAGTTTCTGAAGTTTGTAATACTACCCAAATTAGCAAGGTGTACCATAGTATATACAAAAAAGTTTGCCATGCCTGTTTTTTCTTGTTATGTAAAACTTAGCATAAAGCAATTGGTTATGACAGAAGAAAATACGTTTGTGAACATCCGTACCAGGCAAAAGAACCCTAATAAAAATTCCAACAATAAAAATAACCAACAGTCCTGGTTCATTTTAATTATAAAAGGCTGTTGCTAATTGAAATGAATTCCGCAAAATGTGGTAGAGATTTTTAATTTTGAAGGAATTGTTAATATTCAATTTATGATTATAAGTGATTGGGTTTTAAGCAGACAGAGTTTGTAGTAAAACATTTTTTTTTTCCCCCAAGCTGCAGTCCAGTTAAAATCTGCCTGTTGTCTGAAAATTGAGGTGTATCAGCGACAAATCCTGCCAGCTAATACCCCTCCTTAAAAAACTCCCCAAAATTCTGTTAAGAGTTTTGTCTTTATGTTAACAATTGTGTTTAAGAAGGAAACATTTTTTGGATACTGTAAGCAGTTCTATGACTGTGGCCTTTTGTTAAATAAAGAAGCTTTTTTTTACATACATTTGGAATGACAAAACTATGCCTTTAATAAATTGTAATGGGCTTATACCACAATTGGTATGCATCTCTATGGAATATTGCTTACATAGTGGCAGAGAGTTAGATGTTACCCTTGATTAGGCGTGCATTTTAAAAAGCTAACAATTCTTAACTATTTGTTGCATTTTTTTAAATATTGAAATGCTTTTTTTGGGTTTTAGCTGGGATATCTGGAAATTAGCAGTGACTGTCTACAGATGTATTTTAAAGGAAGACTTCCTGTGAACCAGTTTCTTGGCAGAGCGTATTTGTGCCAAGGCCAGTTGCATGCTCCACACTCTACAGATAATTTGGTGAGACATTATGAAGGTTGCTTTATATTAAGCCTGGTTTTACAAGTATTTATTCCTAGGTTTTTATGTGTTGTTTTCAGCCATTTAAAATACACAAGGATAATCAGGACTGTGGGAAAAATCAAAGGAAATATGTTAACAAGCAGTTTGTGAGTAAACAAAACTTACTATCTGAATCAGACTAATATTTCAAATATTTTGGAGAAGACAATAAAAAAGAATACTTGTAAAAATTTTCAGGTGGTTGATTGTTTTAAGTCACCCTCATAACATTTTACTTAAAGATGATACTTTCATACCAAATTAGCTGTAACTGTTAAAATAATTACTGATTTTATTTGGGAAGTGTTTCATAGGCTTGTGGGAAGTGGAAGACTGAAGAGGCCCTCAGGGAGGTTGTACAGTTCATTTTTGTGGCAGTGTAGTTCCAGCACTCATCAGTGACACTTCCATGTAGTACTTGGATGTGGCTTTTTGTAATGAGAGGTGCTAGCAGCTCAGCAGGATACTTCTGCTTTTGTGTGTTGCTTTGAGGTGTTACAATTCCCAATATATGAAAAGTAGTTTTTATCTCCTGCCGATTTTAAAATGGAGTGGGATCTCTTTTCTTCTTCAGTATTTTACTTGTCCATATACTGTGATCAGTCATCTTTGATCATCTGTTAATGGTATCTAGCCCCCAAAAATAGCCTTAACAGATGTTTAGAATCACAGAGCATTCTGAGTTGGAGGGGTACCCACAAGGATCATCAAAGTCCAACTCCTGACTCTACACAGGACAACCTCAAAAATCCAGCTCTGTGCCTGAGAGAGTTGTCCAAATGCTCCTTGAGCTCTGTCAGCCTTGGGGCCATGACCACTGCTCTGGGGAGCCTGTTCAGTGCCCAACCACCCTCTGGGAGAAGAACCTTTTCCTGATGTCCAGCCTAAGCTTTGCCTGACACAGCTCCAACGGTTCCCTTGGATCCTGTCCATGGTCACGGAGAGCAGAGGTCAGTGCTGCCCCTCCACTGCCTCGGAGGAGGAAGCTGCAGAGTGCAATGAAGTCTTCCCTCAGACTCCTTCAGGCTGAACAAACCAAGGGACCTCAGCCTCAGTCCTTATATGGCTTAACCACTAGGCCTTCACCATCTTTGTAACTCATGGTTTGTATTATTTGTGTTCGCAAATATACCTGAGAGATGTTTAGTAGTTTCTTTGAATAATGTGTTTGAATTAACTTTCAAGCTAGAATCTTTTCCCTGATACATTTTCTGTACTTTCTTTTTCCTATGATTACACATGCAGAATAACTGGTCAGTGGTCACTTTAAAACTTCACGCATGTTTGAAACGTCCAATGCCCAGTTATGTTTCTAAATTAACAAACTATTCTGTTACGTTTTGTGAATCTCAATCAAAATTTGCTGTTTTCTTCTTAGCTCTTGCTAACTTCTTAGAAGTTAAAAATGGTCCCAGTTTGTACAGTCCTGGCTTGGTTCCTTGTGTCTTGTAACAGTCTTTTAAGATGCACTTCACATCAGTTGTAAACTTTTTTCACTGATGTTTTCCTAAATAATATATGAAAGTATGAGTGGTGCAACATCTCATGCTGTGTGACTAAGTAATCATCATTCGCTTAGAAAAGATAAATTTGTCCTTACTTTGGTTTCCAAACTAAGAAATCCTTAATTGATTAAGATGCTTGTGTTCTTAAGGGCCAAGTGCAGCTTCTCTAGTTTAGTACGTGTTTCATCTCTGGTTTTCTCTTTATCTAGGCAGTTCCTGTTTATTGCTTAGTACCCTTCTTATGCCATCCCAGAGCTTAGTAAGTCACTCCAATTCCCTTGGAGATTTTAGTTTCTCTTTTCTAGCATACTGTTGAGACCCCCTCTGGTACCAGTCATCCCATTCCTGCTCATCCAGCTCCCCTTTGGCTTTGCTATTTGCACTACATCGTTCTCCTACACCTTCAAAAATCCCTTTATGCTATCTCAGCCATCCTCGTTACACCCTGCATTCAGGAATTTCTACATACTGATGAGATCTTTCCTGAGCTGCCTTCTTCAGGCTTAACAGTCTCAGCTCTCTTGTCTTTTCCCATAGGAGAGATACTTCAGTTCTTTCTTGACCTTTGCAGCCCTTGTCTTGAAGACTCCACAGCATCCATGTCTCTCTTGTACTGAGGAGCCCAAAGCTGGGAACAGTGTTCCTGGTGTGGCCTCACCAATGCTGAGTAGAAGGGAAGGATCACATCCCTCAGCCAGCTGGCCACACTCCTCCTGAGGCATCTCTGGGCGCTGTCAGCTGCCTTTGCAGCAAGGAAATGCTGCTGGCTGGTATTCTTTGACTTGGTGTACACTGGGACGCCTGGTTCCTCTGAAGAGCTGGTTCCCAGCTCCTTTAATGATAAAATGGGCATGCCTGTCACATCATTCTGTTGACAAATTCCTGTTTGAAGCCTTTTTGAAGAAAATAATTCCTCGAGATTTTTAATGGGACAAATGAATATAACTTTTTTTCCTGCTGGATTTGCTCTTGGATATTTCTGAACTTGCTTTGCTGAAAGCTTAAAAAGTATGCAGCTTTGTAGTTTTGGAAAATTTCAGTCACAATAATTAGTATTTGGCATAAATGAAGTAAGTTGAAAATACAGTCTTAAAATTTGAAATCAGAAAAGCATATAAATAGGCTATAAACCAGTCTTTATTCTATTTCTATAGCAACAACTTACTATGGCAGTATGTTTTAGTTGAGATTGGTCTGAAAATAAAATTTATGAAATATGAACATATTGAAATAGGAAAATAATCTATTGATTTATAAAAGCCATATTCAAATTGCAGTAGCTTTTCTTTGTTCTATTCTAGGAAGAGTTTGAAAAGTTTGTGCTGTTTTTTATGAAGGCAATAGATTTTGCAACCCATGACAGAAGGTAGGCCCTACTGACAGGATTAACTCTGAATCCCAGGAGATGCTACTGATCTGCCTTTTCAATTATTTGTCTTGATTTTCATGAGGTAGCATGGAGTTGTGTTGTTTGGTTATTTTCTTTAGATTTTTCGTTCAATTTTGTAACTTCTCTTACTGCTGTGTGTGCTGTAACAATGTAAGAATGCTGCAGTCTTACACTGACAGGATGAACAATCCTGTTTAAAGCTGGTAGATATCTCAGCATTTCTTACCCTTTTATAGTTACGATCTATAGAATGAGAGCATGTTCAGCTTATTTTTAAGTGGTTAATTATTGAATAGAGTATAGTTGCTAGAGTTACCATATTCTTCTTATGCTGTGCTTGTCTTCTCAGTTCTTAGTCAGGATTGCTTCCAATGAAAAATTGAAGAGTTGCACATTTAACATCTTAGAAGTGTAGTACTCAAGCTATAATTTTATGTTTATTCAAGTTCATGAAATACTAGGGTTTTTTTCTTATTTTTCAGGTATTTTTTTTTGGTATATAATGCCTCAGTTCTTTATTGGCAACTTGTGAGGCCATTTCTTAAGCCTGGGTTCCGGTATTGCCTTATTCCCAGCCTTTCACAGATTGTTACAGCATTAGACCAAATTGAAGAGCAAGACAATGAATGGCGAGCAGAACTCATGATGTAAGTTTAATTGCGTTTTTTCGTATGGGCGTTCTGTAGTCCTTTTGGGAATGCTACCTGGGGTAGTCTTTAATAAGGTATATTTCACTGGTAATGTTGTAGATGTATTTATTGTGGAAAGTTTAATTAATAACTTTTTAAAGAGACATAAATGTACTGAACATAAAAGGTGCTTCATTTCAATATTTACTTTAAGCTGAAAGTTTTGGTGACAGAGGCAGCTGTGCCCTAGATCCGATCTGAAGTTTCACAGTCATTTTTGATGTGGTGTCTGAATCATTGATAGTAATTGGAAATAA
>WAAG01048136.1:198307-238703 GCA_013390105.1 Tichodroma muraria | reverse complement strand
ACTGCTGGCCCAGACCTTCCCCACAGGGGTTTTACTTTCCATTTCAGGGGCAGCAGAGCTGGAGGGATAAAGACTGGAGTACTCTTTATTTGTAGAGGTAGTTCTTCCCAGGTGAGGGATTAGATTTGCTGGTGGGGTAGTCTGGCTGTGTGGCTTTGTGCCAGTGAGGGTTAGAAAGGTCCACACCTGTAGAGACAATGTATTTCACATTTCACATCCAAGCTTCACTTAAAAACAGGCAAGAGAAATAAAAGTGATAGGAAGCAATGAGCAGGAAAGCCAGCAAAAGAACAGTTGAAGTATGTTTAAACCCACCCCAAAAAGTGTTTGTAGCCTTAGGACCAGCAGGTTCACCTCAAGAAGTCTTGCACTGATGTGACTTGTGCTACTGCTTCATCTTTTTTGTCCATTTAGCTATTTTCCATCCCCAAAGCCCTTCGACTGGGAGGAGAGGCAGTCACCTTGATCAGTGTCAGGGCACAGAGAGACAGAAATGTGGGACTGGGAGTGGGCACGGTTCTGTCACCTGCAGGCAGGTGTCCTGTTGGCTGCCTCTGTAGGATGGGGATGTCCCTGTGCCTGGAAAAGCAGCCAGCCCTTCACCGCCCCAGCCACTGTGAAGAACAATGTGGAAAATATTTCTATCCCTCTGCCATCTTGGCTACGTGCTGCATATTCATCATCTTTATATTTTCTCTAGTTTAATCTCTCCCATTTGCATATACACAGGTCCAAATGATAACAATTACCATAAAACAATTGCGTTGTCGCCTTCCCAATAAAAATTGCTCTGTTAATCAGGAGACTTTCAGAGGCACCATGCCTGAAAGACCTCATTTTAACCTGGCAGGCTGTACAGGGCAGCAGATAAATTAGCCTATATGTGATTGCATGCTGAAATACATTGATTTAAGGTTTTTCCCATTCAGCCTGACAACTTGTCTAAATAAGCTCATGCCTGAAGAAGACAGCTTGCAGACATGATGCGAGTGACAGGGCATTGCAAACAAGATGCAACGCTCCGCAGAGCGAGGGAGCAAAATCATCACAGAAGGGATTAGAGGGACCAAAGAGAGGGTTAAAAATAAACAAAAGCAGGTACTCCAGACAGCATGGCTCTCAAATTTCACCCTGATTTTATTCTTCCATTTCTAATTGCTAAGTCACTACGGGGAAAAAGCAATTGCTGATCTGCTGTCATTCACTGTGTCATCTTTAGGTCCTCATTAGCAATTCCATCGTCAGTCTTAGCATTTAGCTCCCATGCTGTGATTCTGAGTGTCCTAATCATGCCGTGATGGTTCAGGGTGCCTGAGGGGCAGGGAGCAGAGGCCATTCCTTCCCCTGTGTTTGGACAAACACAGTGCCTTAGATGGATTGTCAGAAGTGAGCGATTGAGACGGGTTCTGGTCACTGCCCATGCTGTGGGCTCTGCACTTGCCCTTCCCACAAACATTTTCAACAAGAGAAACCTATGAGAAGGACTAGATCCTTTTTGAAAAAGCATCCATGAAGCACACTGTAAATCAGCCCTATGCCACAAAGGTTTTAACCATGTGGTTAAACCCCAGTATTTTTCTTCACCAGCAACAACACACAATGCCAGGTGAAAGAGCTGTCACTACTTGCAGAGTTAGAGTTGATATAAAATAATATACATATTTTGATACACTGTGTAATACCATCCATACTATAATTATTAAGTAGCTGCTGGATTCTCAGCACAAGGCAAAGGCAGAGAGATGATTTATGGAGGAACTTCACTGGAGACCTTATCACCCAGAAAGCTCAGGAGGGCTGAAATTGGGTGAGGTGGAAACTGGTGCCTGGGAGCCCCTTAGCCCTGCGTAGGCATATGAAGAGCTGGGCTGTGTGAGGATGTGCTGCTGGAGTGAGCCATGGTAGAAAGATCTTCTTCTACACTTCAGTGTACCAGCTAGGTCTCAGCTCAGTCTCTGGGAACAGCTTCACTGGAAATCCTCAGAGAAGCCCTCTCCCCAACCTCCCAACCCATATTTTGCACTTCTTTCCCCCCTGAGAGAAACCTGAGGGACTTTTTGAGTTGCCTCCATTGCACCTCAGCCTGAGGGCCTTCACCCTGATCACTGCTGGGATAATCCCTGTGCTCCGTGGGGCACAAGGGCAAAGGTGTTTCTCAGGACATGAGGACACACCTGCAGTTATGGATGTACCCATCATTTCTGGAGTTAGTTTTTGAGGTGTGTAGGGGGCAGATTTTGCCATTTGGAGCTATATAATATGCTGCAGATAAGTCTGTGAATAGAGTCTTGTGTAAAAGAGGTTTGTGGTCCTAACAAAGCTCTGACAGCACATGATTCCTGCAAAGACTGTGGCCTTGGCAACAGAGGAGCGGAGAGGAAAGCAGGGGTTTTCGATGTATACTGAAGCACCAGTGGAAAACCCTTCCCCTTTGCATGCAGACATCCCCCCCACACAGGAGCAGATGCTGCACAGGGGTGTGGGACCCTTGCCTTAAGACCCTCCTGTGCCCCTGCAGCCTGCATATTCAACTTCAGACCCTCTTACCGACCATGACCTGGCTCCTCTGCATTGGCTCACGACATGACTGGGCCCCCACTGTGCAGAGACCATGAACTTTTCATCTTCCACCAGCATGGGGTGGTAACGAGGTTAGCGAGGAAAAACCAGTTAAAAAAATGTGCTGTTGAGTCCCCTGGTGCTCTGACTCATCAAATGTTGGTCACCAGCACAGCTGGGAGAGCTGTTGTGCTGAGGAGCCCTCCATGTGTCCAGCAGGACAGGGAAGAGCTGCTGCAGGTGTGTGGCCATCAGGAGCTTCAGGTGGACTTCCAACACCTGCTTCCTGCTCCTGCTGGGTTATTGCAGTGCACTGACATCTGAGGAGGGTGGGCTATCTGGGAATGACTCTCTGACACTGTAATTATCATTTATTTGATCATCCCTCACCTTGGATCCTTGTTAAAGCATTCCAGACATGATGCAGTTTTCTCTAGTGGACCAATAAATTAAGGAGACACACATTTTTAGAGTAAGCATTTTTAGTAAACAAACAGTCTGGGGGAAAGAAAGAAATCTCTGGGAAGCTGGCATTGACGAAAAAACAGTCTCTGTTCATGGGAAGCTGCTCATGTCAGACCTGTAGAACTATTCAGCTGCCCAGAAGACAAGGAGGGAAAGTCTGGTGTGAGGGGCAGAGAGTGCTGCCACAAACACACCCCAGGGTTGCCGGGGGGGAAAGGAAATGTCTGTCAGTGTGAAGGACGGCAGTGGGCTGCTCAGAGATGACCCTCTTCCATTTTATTTGGAGGTTTAATTACGGCACAAGATGCTGCCCAGTCATCCTGGGAGACAAGCCTCTTCCTGAAGCCAGAGCTCCAGGTTTGATATGCAGAGGGAAAAGGGTTACACCCCGTGCTTCAGAAAATACCCAGAATTAAGGACTCTGCTTCACATTCTGAACTTCTCTTGGTCAGCACTGTGTGCCAGGAGACCCTATAAAGCCCTGCTGCATGAGTTATCTCTTCTTTGGGTTCAGAGCACTCATACCCCCTGGAGGACATCCCTCTGATCCCTCCTTCATTGCTCTGGCCCAGCATAAAGGCAGCTTGCTGATGGGAGCAGAGGCATGACAGCATTATAACTCAGAGAGCATTTTTGCCTGCAGCCACTGGAATTTGGAACTTTTCACCTACCAGAGTTTGTCTGCACTGCTCTTGCATGTGTCCAGCTTGGGATCCACAGATATTCTCTGTCTTCAGATGGCTGGATCACTCCTGCCAGCCTGCACTGGTTTTGTTTCTCTGCAGGATTTGTTTGGGGTAGGAGCATATTTCCCTTTCTCTCTGTCCAGGCTATGCATAGTCCACAGGTTCTTGCCAATTCTTTTGCACAGCAATGCAATGCATTAGATTTTTACACAACCTTTGCCGGCACAGGGGCTAGTTTATGCTGGCTGTCACAGGCTGTGCCTCTCCATGTGCCAATTTTTGTGAGTATGACTTTGAACTTCACATGACCCCTCATGTCAAGCCCTTACCTGCAGCATCTTGATTTTTTACTTTGTCCCTTCTTTCAAGGCACTGTCCTCCTCTTTCCATGATTTACCTCTCTTTCTTGACAAGCTCTCATTCTTTGTCATGCAGTAATTCTGTGCCTTCCTTTAATCCCTCCCAGAAGGTCTCAGTCCAAACCTTCATTATAACACAATCTTAAAAAAGACTCTGCTTCTAAAATCACGAAGGCATTTCTGCAGCTGGGAAACCCTTGCCAACCATTCTTCCCTTGCCTGCACATGCAAAAAGATGTAGGTACACCTCCTTTGTTTCCTGTTGACATAATACACCCCACAGCAAAGCTTCTGCCGTGCATTTTCACAGCTGAGTTAGCTGCAAATCATTAGGAGCATGGTGTTTACTGCAAGGAGCAGAAGAGCTCTTTTTCTGGCCCCAAGTGCTTGTGCATCACCCTTGGCCGTGGCTGAGCCTTTTCCAGCCACTCTCCGAGTCTGTAGCATTTTAGTTCCTCCTAGGAAAGTTTGGCTGCATAAATGGACTCCTCCTCCATCCCTCCCCAGTTTAAAGCTGTTTCCTGTCTCTGAGGTGAATGCAGATCCTAACTCAGGGTCTGCCTGGCAGTGAGTCCCCTTTGTAGGGGTCCATACTGGGGATGTGTCCATACCTGGATGCTGTGCTGCAAGGAAGACCCTGTGGGGACTGGTCTTGCTGCTGCTCCTGCGGCAGCACGGTGCCACTCATGACTGGGTCCCTGTTTTCTGCATATTCATTAACAGCAACATAAAGAACAGATGTCACCTTCTCCTTTTAGTGCACCAAAATGAAATTTGATATTATTCTCTGTTCTTTGTTATGAACAGCTTTAAATTGCATTAGAGGCCTCAGGATTTGCAGTACACATCATCCCTTATCGTGCAGGGCAGGGAAAACAAACACTTCTGAGCTCGCTACCCAGTGACTCATTCATGGGAGAGATTTTACACTGGGGGACTGGATTGGTTCTTGGTCAGTGCACATCCAAGGGCCTGAGCATTCCTTCAGCTGGAAGGGGTGATAGGACTGGCAGGGAATGCCAGGATAACAGAGTTTTGCTTTGGAGAACTAAACTAAAATAGTTAGGGGACCAAAAAAGGAAAAAGGAGAACCAGATTTCAGGGATATAATTAGTCGCTAAGATATTTGCATTTTCATGTTCAGTCACATAGGTAGGGGATTAAATGCACATTAATCATTGAACAGTCTCAGGATAAATATTTAGATGCATGTAAATGATCTCCAGATTTCTATTCCAAGACAAAATACTTAAGAGGATATTGAGAAATGGCCAATATCCAGAACAGTTGCTGAGAAATGAGTAAAAGCTAAAGTTCAGTTTTACAACAGGATGTGCTGTTAGCCCTGCACTATGTGAATAACCCCTGGCTTCAGTGGATTTACAGCCTGACCTGAACAGTACTCAGGTTTCTGCTTGCCTTCTGTGCAGGAGTATGCTTCAGCCTTTTTCATATGCAATAGAGGTATGGAAATTTATTTTTGCATTTTTGCTTCCACCCAGAATTTTTTGTTTCACCACAAAAACATTTATTTCTACTGAGAATCTCTGGAAACACCCACAGCCTCCCCTCTCAGGAACTTCCTATCTGCACTCCCAATGGCAATAAAGTGGGCTTTGTTCCTATTTGGCTCTCCATATGGCCATCATTAATTTTGTCATCATTCCTCAGTGTTCCGGGCACCCAGTTTTCCCCGTAACTTTTATTATCTTAGAAAAAAGCTGAGCACTTTTCAGGTAGGTAACATATTTGAGCCACTTTGTCCAGCTGCTTTAAGTATCACAAGACTCCATGGAGTTCAGCCCATTGATTGAAAAGTAAAGAAGGAAGTTTGTTGATTTGGTCCAGGAGTAAGGAGCACATTAAACAGAGGAGGGGGAATAAAAGCCACTTGTTCTGAGTCCCAGCCCTCTTATCCAGGGCAAATAACATTCCTGTCCTTACCTGCCACGGGTACTGCAGGTGTGAGGAAGTTGTTGTTATGCTCTGTGCTTCCTTACATTGCTGACTTCAGCAGCAGGCTTTGTCCAAAATCTGAAGCATTTCACACCTGAATTTCACCGTTTGTGACTCCACTTAATTTTAAGTGAGCAGCAAAGCTTTGTCTTTTATCAGTATGTAATAAAGGGTGTTGTTTCCCTGTCTTTTGTCGTGCTTTCCCCCCTCCTTTCTCAGTGGATTTGAAGTCACTGTTAATCTGGTTAAACTGGAGTTGGTTAAAAATCCAGCTAATGAATAAAACTCATCATCAGCACACACAGTCTTTCTGGAAAATTCCTGCACAGCTCTCCCCACACCAGTTCCAGTGGCAACCTATTATTCGTATTTGTATTTACCCAAAAAGCTGCCACTGAAGTGGGCAGGAGTTTGGATGCTTCCATCCCGTAACCCCAGTGAGAAGATGACAATCCTCTGCAGTTGTACAGCCACATGCACAGGGCTGGGGACACCTGAGCAGGGCTCGGCTCTCACAGAGGACTTTCCCATGGGAATTGTGCCTGCTCCACCAGCTCCCTGAGCCCACCCAGCTTCCCCAGGGAAGAGAGAGAAAACTGGGCACCAGGTGGCTTTCTTTAAAAGGAATTCTTTAAAAGGACTGCCTTCCTTCTTTCTGAGGCAAAAAGATCTTCAAAGAGATTTATCTCCTGTCCCCAATTTTGGGTCAGCTAGCTAGTGGCCCATCCCAGGGCAAGTCCTGCAAGCAGGAGGATGCCAGACTTCTCCAGAGGGCTTCTCTGGGCTCTGGCACATGGCCCACCACCACAGCATACTCTTCAAGGACTTCTGTCTCTCTCTGTCCTGAGGAGAAGAGTGACCAGACCCACAGCACTGGGAAGTGTATCCAGCAGGCTGGTTATCCTGTTCCCAGCCCATGAGCTGCATGGCCAGGATCATGATTTTCCACTTTTGATGGTTTCAATTAAAGGTAAAACTTCCCCTGGTTGAAAACTTTTTTTTTTTTTTTTCACATTTTAATTTGTTAGCAGTCACGCAGCCAGATCTCAGGCTTTCATCAAAAGCTCTGTGGCACTTGGTATGCCAGCTAAAGCACCCACTCCAGGAGATATGCGAGTTTATGGACATTTCAGCCTTCTTTTGATTACTTCACTTATTTTTTCCTCATTGCTTTGAAATAACTTTGCTTTAACTCTTACCTTGGAGATTTTACAGAATTGTGAAATAACTTTTTGTCAAGAAAATGCACATTCTATAAGAAATAGTGTATGAAGTTGCCGACTGACATTCTCACAAACAGCAGAATAACTCCACCTTGGTCCTGTGAAATGATCTTTGCTTCTAACTGAAAGAGTAAATCTCATGACTGTGCATTAAGAATGTTTAAAAATCAATAATTAAATAAAGAAATGGAACTGAAAGAGGTACAACTATAGACCAAATCCATCAGAATGCCAAATAACACCCCAACAAGCACTGAAATTATCGAGACAGCATATTTTATGTACTGGTTTATTGCACATGATTTTGAATGTATTTGGTTTATCATAGTAAGGTTATGCCTCTAGGTCAGAATCCATCAGCACGTCAAAAAACAATTAAAAGAGTTTAAAAAAGGAGAAAACCAACTAAAACTGGTTGCAGGTGTTGGATCCCGTTTTTAAGATGTTATTTTTAGCAAGGAGAAAAGTTTGAAAGTGTTTGAACTTCTTACATCCCAAGTTTTTAGCTACACTATGCTTTTTCCTTAAAACAAGTATTCGTCACAAATCCTTCCTATTTGATCATCTTCAAGCATTTTAAAACTCTTTATAGACTTTATAATCTTGAAAATATAACATAACTGATTTCCAAAGTCCTATGGAACAACCCACAGTGCAGAGAAAAAGCCCTTCTTCTACTTTACAGTTAATCTGTGATTATTAAACCAGGCTCAAGACTGGGGAGCTTGGGTCTGGGAATTCATGAGACTGTTTCATGCCATATTATCAATTTTATTTGTAATGACTTCTGTGATCCCTACATCCATGTTATTTTTGCCTTTTGTGGTACTGTACTCAAACCCATAGGGGTTTTATACATTTTAAATCCTCTCATCTTTGCTGAAACAACTGTTTTCCCCTTTGCTGTTAACTTGTATTTATTTTAGAGCTGGAGATGCCTCCTTCCAAACTCTCCAGCAGGAGTTCAAACTCCCAGCAGCACAGCTACCAAGTATCCAGTGGGTATCCACAGATCCAGCACCTTCCTCCTCCATTTTGCAGGACTCCTCAAAGGAGCTGAACAAAAATGGGCATTTGCATGTTTCCAGCAGCTTTGCACATTGCCTGCAGCAGCTGTAGCTGTGTGGAGCTGAGGATGGACCGTGCAGGACCCAGGTTTGCTCTCTCCTCAGTGGAATCTTGCAGGAGGAGGCTGGGGAATCCCAAGCAGAGACCGTATCACAGAATCATTGAATCATAGAATAGTTTGGATAGAACTGGACATTTGAAGGCCATCTAGTCCAACTCCCTGCAATGAGTAGGGGCCTCTTCAATTAGATTAGGTTACTCAGAGCCCCTCCAACTTGGCCCTGAATGTTTCCAGGAATGCGGCATCCACTTCTCTGGGCAACCTGTTCCAGAGTTTTACCACTCCCACTGTAAAAGATTTTTTTCCTTATTCCTTGTCTGGCCCTAAGCCAGGCGTCGATGGCTGCTACACAGAATTCTTCCGTTTCTAAATACATGAGCTGATTTAAAGTAACACATCTAGTTAGATCTGAAACTCACTCCATCTTGCCCCCAACAGATCAGTGTTAGAGGATCTGCCCAGCATCTCTAAGCCTTGGAGGGAGGATGTGGTGCCTTCTCCATGAGTCCCTGCCCAAGGACTCACACTGGAAAGCTGCTCCATTTCTGAGGGGCAGATGTGCTCAGCCTCCTCCCTGGCCCTACTGCAGCACAGGGACTCAGGATCTCCAGAAATACCCTGGGTCTGATCATACAGGTGTACTGCACATGGGCATGAGAGATGCTCAGCTCAGTTTCTTGGAGTTTTTCTTCCTTTTTACCATTTCTCACTCAGTCTCAGGAGTCTCAACTCACTTCCAGAAGGAATAAGTGCGTGCCAGGGGGATGCATATAAAGTGTAATGATTAACCATTACAGATAAGACATAAATAGAGCTGTCTCCAGGTGGGCTGGGAACCAGCAGCATTGCACCCATCTCTATTCCCATCTGACAACCATCAGCCAGGGGACAGTGCTGGAAGTCAGGCGGGGGGACCCTTCCTCACAAAAGGTACTTCGGGGGCTGGGTGCAGGGCAGCAGCCAGACAGACCTGAAGCCAGCCTGGTTTAGCTGGCTGAAGGAAGAAATACATTCTACAGAGGCAGAGAGGAGACCCCCCAGGTGGTGACCCTGCAGCAGACAAGGAGAAACTCAGAGTCGTGCAAGGCACAGCAGGAATTGGAGAGATCTGCACTCAGGCATGGGAGCTTTAGATGTCTGCAGTGCACGGGGCAGCCAGGAGAATCAGAGGGTGCTGCCATTCACTGGCCTTTTACAGACCAACAGTCACTTCCAGGGAAAGTCTCTCTTCCTCAAGCACCTTTGGTCCCAGCCTGCCATGCCTATTCCTCTGCCCGGGGCACTTGGAGGAGAGTGACAGTGCCAGCCTGTGCCCAGCAGCTGGCAGTGCCCAGCCTGCACCCCAAACAGCCCCGTGGCCCTGCAGCAGTTCCTGTGAATCCCGCTTCACTCCAGCTCCATGCTGCTGGATTGAGGCTGCTGGAGCTCTCTGGGCACTGGGGGCTTGCTCCTCATGGAATTACATGGCATCCTGTGTTATTCAGAGCGCCCCCCACTTCACACTGTGGTTGCACACACACACACACACACACACACACACACACACACACACACACACAAAGAGTTCCATTTTGCCTGTTTTAAAACTGTGAAGCGTGAGGGGACACCAGATGGAAATCGTTTGTACCAAAAGTTGTGGAATGCATCAGTGAGTGTTGTGTATTCTAGGATGGGTGGTATCTACTCCACAAATGCAGCCCATACTGGGATATTAAAATATTTTGTAGGTAATCATGACATACAACTAAAACCTGGAGGTGCCACTAAAAGGCAGCCAAAGGCAAGATGGGGGAAAGTGTTAATAGAGACCAAGAAGTGGCAATTTCCCTTCTTGCCCTGGCCTCCTGCTGGATTGGGATTTTGGGAAAGACACACTGCCCCTCTTCTGTTCTCCAAATGTGGCTTGGCAAAAGTACAGAAAAGATTTTGCCAGTCAGCAGAAGGAGGTACAGCAACAGTCATGGCAGGGACCTTTGGACATCCTGGAGAACTTTCTGGAGAGGACTTAGGCAGGGAGGAGGAGCAACCTCTTTTCTTTAGCTCCATTTTTCTGGCTTTTCTCCTCCTTCTCCTTGCTCTGTTCCCTCCCCAGCCCTTTCACTTGCGAAGAGACTGAGACAAACGCTTGCTTTATTCATGCAAAAGGTTTGAGAGAGAAGAAAGGGCTGAATCACACTAAATGCACTTCACAATTTCCAAACATCAGGCATCTTTCCAGCACACCCACCTACTGTGTCCTGGAACAGCAATGCTGTGTTTGGCACTGGAAATACAGGGACCAAAAGGATTTCTCTGCTTGTCTGGGCCAGTCGCACACTGTCAAGGAAAGCATTAAAATGTTCAAAAAGTTCAATAGTTGGCCAAGCTGCTTCCTTAAACTAGTTAGGATTTTTTAAATTTTCTTTTTCAACCCCAGAGTATCATTTGTTTGTATCTATTTGTCCTGGATAATGTTACACTAACCTTGAAGGCAGCAGCTGAATTTCCAGAGGAAGAAAAGAAGGTACAGGGTGAAATATGCCATGGATGTGTAGTGATCTCAGTGCTACCCATCCTCCTGGATTGCTTATGCTGCAAACCCACTAGCATGCCCAAAAGATATTAATATGTAGAGGTTCATCAGCATTTTTTTGAGGGAAAAAATTAATCCAACACCAGCAGACTTGTTATTTTCATCTATGCAACCATAAGAGAAAACTGGAGTGGATGCGAGGGAGCCCACCAAGGATTACTAATTTTATGTCCAGAGCACCCAAAGGTATGGGTCTTGGAGGAAAGTGTCTCAATCTGCTGCTTCTCCATTTACTCCATGCTGCAAACTTCATTTCCAGCATAGCAGAGCTCTTAGCAACCTGACAGAAAGAATGGAAATCTCCAGGGCTCTGTGCCAGCAGAGCTCCCCAAATTGTGTTCTGTTCTCCAGAGATGCACTGGGTACAGCTGCCCTGGGTCATGGGTGTGAAAGGATTTTGGAGCCTACCTCTAAAGAGGCCAGATTTGGAAATTTTTTTTGCCACAGAGGTAACTTCTGTTTTTTTGCGGGGAGTTAGTGTAAGCAAGCTGCACTTCAACTTCCTCTCAACTTCATCACTGAAAGAGCTGGAATCTCATAAAAATCCCAGCAGTGTACTTTTCATGAGGTTATTTTCTGGGGGAGGCCAGCTAGCAGGCAGGGATGGGATTTTTCTCCCACAAGGCAGGCGAAGGCAGGCTGCGGGCAGCCAGTCTAGGGGCTGATGCAACTTTACCATCGAGGAGGAAACAAAGGGATGCCCGCCCTCACCTCTTTACCCAGCACAGATCAGGCAGGGTCACTTCACAGCAGGTGCAAGATCTACATCCAGATTATTTTCGTGGCTTTCTTCAGTGTTTCCTAACGCAATGTTTGTGGTGTTTTGTGAAACGAGTGTTTGTGGAAGAGTCAGGCTTTTGCTCCGGACACAAAGAGCAAACACTGACCCGCAATAGGTGTTTCTTTTATCTGCTCCCTCGCGTGCCCCAGCCGTTCCCATGCCCAGCTTCTCAAGGACACATATCTGTCGCAATCTCGGTCAAGCAGTCCCAGTTCTGTAGCCCAAAAGGACAGACAATAATTAGCTCCCTTTTGAGGTCCCCCAGACCAGCCTTTGGGGTGCTGCATCCCCCTCAGCTGACTTGCAGGGTGCCAGGTTCTAAGGGCCTCCCAAGATGTGCGGATGGTGCTGCTGTTTCGTTCCCCTTCCCCAGGGGAAATCAGAGGCAGGAAAATATATGGCTGCTACACACACTCCCACACCCTGCAGAATCCATCCTTCCATGAAAATGCCAGAGAGATTTAAACAGCTTGCATAATTTCAAGAGGAAGTAGCGAGAGTAGAAATAAATATACATTGTAATTGTATAGTATCACTGGGTTCAGGAAAAAAAAAAGATTTAAAAAAGCTATGTGCTTAGGAAGGTAACCAGATCTGCTGGCAGCTCTTGGAACCAGATGGGACTGCATCTACAGAAAAGCATGGCAGGGCAAGTGGCCGTGATCCAAAGGGAGTGGTGCCACGCTGCTCCCAGTCCAGCACCACTGGGAATGGCAATGGCTGCTTCTCCAGGGCCAGCCACCAGTGCCACCCATTGCTCCAGGCAGTGGCTGGCACTCCAGCAGTTTAGTAGAAGTTGCAATGAATGCATGGACAGATAACCTCAAAAAATGCCTGCTTTGAGAATTTTTTTCTGAAATTATTTTTTGTTCTTACCTTATGTTTTAAATTACCAAATGCTGATCCACATGCATTAGCCAGGGCGTGGAAATTTTACTTAATAACTAATGCAACTAATACAATAAAAATCTCTTCCAAGTCCCAAGATGAAAAAAAGAGCTTAATCTCCAGTTACCAGAGGACACAGAGAAGAGCAGCGCCCTCAATCACTCAGAGATTCTGTCCCCATGGATTTGTCCATTTAAGATAGCAGCACTTCAGGAGAGAGTTCCCACCTGTTCTGTACACCTAAAATAAATTACTGGGCATTTTGTGGGGTGAAGTACAAGATCTTTAAGGCTGCAAGAGGGAAAGGCTACAGAGAAGTCAGGTGGCTGGTGACCCTGTGGCAGAATGTACCATTCTTGGCAGAGGAGAGCCCCATTCCCCCTGAAAACAAAAGGAGCATCAAATCCAGGAGTTTGCATGCTGTGATGACATTCATCGCAGCAGGGCTCTGCTCTCGAGGAGAGCAGGCACCAGGAAATTATGTGCAATACATTTAACTGATTTACAGCTCTGTGCTTGTGCAAGCCCCCTGTCAGCTCCAGTTATTTTACAGCTAGCAGCAGCTTCAAGCCATTTAAAGGTTTCCTTTCCAGCTCACAATATGCATACAAGGTGGAAAGGAAGTCTACAAAAATCGTGAGTTAAAGGGAAAACATAATCACAAGAAGGAAGACGCACATAACCCCATAAGAAATAAGAGTCTACTATGTCCCTTGGAAGGAAATTCCTCATCCCAGCCCAGGTACCAAGGAACTGAAAGAGTGGCTGGTGGGGGCCCTGGGCAGTGGCAGCCCCCTTGAGCCCATGGGAGACTTCACTTAAAATGAAAAGGGTGGAATGGATACCATTAGCATAAGGCATTTTCATCCAGGATAGCAAGAATCTGCCTGTTGTTAACCCCCCTTTACCCTGTGGGTAGATAAAGGAGAGCCAATATTAATATGAACTTATCTGGAGGCAAACAGAAGTTATCAGAAAAGCACTGGCAAGCTTGGGTGAGGCAGACATAGATCCAGTCAACACACAAGTCTCAGGTTGACTGGATCGTACATTTTGACATTCATACATTTTGACAAAAGTGTGAAATCACTAAATAATAATTCTGTTTCTCATTACACTGCATCATAAGGAAATACAACACAACTCTTATTAAGCAAAACTTAAAGTTAATTTTTAACTTTCCTTCTTTATCTACCTCTAAGCTGAGCTCAGACTATCACAGTGGGCACCTCTCCAATTTCTGCTAATAATTTTGAGTCACCCTCTACATGGCTCTTTTGCTCTCATGCAAAGGCCAGCTTTGAACTTTGTGCACTACCAAGTTTTCTTCACTGTGACTTACTTCTCTTTAAAAAATCACCCAAACTGAGGCCATTTTACTTTTAATGCATTTACATTTCAGCTTCCTTAAGCCTGATGATAACCTCACTGAGCTGCAATTTGGACAACCTTCAAAGCTGAGGGGAGCAAATGTGACTTTTGCTGTCCGTATCTACCATCTTTAGTTGAAATCCTTGCTGTGCATGTGGTTGAAGCACCAGGAAGTGCCAGAGTTTACTGCAATTCCTAGATAGATAAATTAGAGGACTTCTTTCACATCTCTTATATATATTCCAGGGTGTATCTAAAATTTCTAAATCTAGAGGGTGATTGCTAAAATTTCACCATAGCTGGACTTCCCAGGGGGTTTCTGCACCCTCTCCATCTTTTTCAGACTCAGTAGGGAAAAAACCTCAAATGATTATTTTTTTTTTTTAGTTTCATTTCTGATTTTCTCAAATGTAGTTTGGTTGTTTTTGTGGTTTTTTTTTCTCTAGAGTGGAATGTGGAACTTATTCACTACCAGGGCATCCAGGGGCTCCACTTAGAGCCAGGCCACTCTAAATTATGTTCAAACACGTAGCAAGAGACAATTGCTGCCTCACAGCATGTACAACTGGGGTGTCTTCTCTAAACCATTGACACAGAAATAACTGTTTGCAATATCCCACTCTTTTGTTTGTAAACTTGTTAGAGCTCTGAAAATATGGTCTAACTGTAGAGGGGCTAAAGTACCAGCAAGGACCATGTGGCACCCAGAGAGAAAAGCCCTCTGGTGAGTGTTTTTCCTTGCATCCTTATCAATGCATAGGGAAGACCTCTACATCCCCAGGTCAGAGACCTAGACAGGCTCCACATCCCTCTCCACAACAGGCACAAACCCCTTCTGCCCTCTTGTCACTGACAACAAAACCACAGGGAACAAATGTGGTTCCACCCCACCCCTCCACTTCCATGCACTTCTCCTGAGCCCCTTCCTCCTGATTGAACTGGCAATTCAGGAAGCATCATGTGCTACGGCAAAAGCCAGATGTTTGGTCTTGACAAATTCAGCATGAAATAATTCTAAACCAGCATAATATAGATAACACTTAATGAGAGGCTTACACACAATTTTTACCTAATGTAACATTTATTTTTTGCGTACAGCTCAATGCAAATACCACCTAAACCATTAAAATTGAATTACTAGCACAGAAATGCACCCTTTGCCATGCACATAAGTAATTAGTCTTGTATTTTGAATATGGAATATTAATAAATAAAACTTAGCACCTATGTTGTGACTGTGTTTCAAACTGCTTTTAAAATTAATTAACTCTCACCAGCTTGTGTGAGGCAGAAAAACATTATTAGCCTAGTTTTTACACACTGAGATGGAGAGCTTTCTCCAGCCAGCAAGCTCCTTGGGCAACATCACCACCGAGCTCTTTAAACAGCACTTTTCACTCCTGGAGCTCAGATTACTTTGCAAAGGAAATTGGCTTCCTTTCCTTGAGATGAAAGGAGCCAGGAGGAGAAGACAGCTGTCAATTCAGAGGTCTAGACGTGTTTTATTTAAATCCCTGGGGCTCCAGCGATGCTTGCCAGGGCCCCCTGTCCTGTCCCCTTGGCTGCTGACAGGCACGGGGGATGTGAGGAGGGTCTCTCTCAGCAATTACAGCCTGGAACAAGGAGCAGTGTCTGGCAACAGACCCCATCAAAAGCAGGATCCTGAGCTGTCAGCCTTCCACAGGGGACTGCAATTTTAGGAGAAATTGCTGTGACAGCCTTCCTGTGGTTATTACCTGGTTCCTCTTGGCCAAGAGCCTGAAGCCTCTGGTCTCAGCCAAGGTGCAGCCCTCGGGCCTTGGAGGCTCAGACTTGAGCTGTGACTTGGGACTGGCAAGCCCTGAAGAACCTTCCTGGGGCCAAATGCTCCAGGACAGGAGGTGCCACAGCTTTGTGGGCTCCTTTAACCTGCTACAGAGTGGCAGGACAGGATGGGAGCCCCAGTCACCCTCCTTGGTCTTTACCCCAGCCCTCAGACAGGCCACTCCGCCTGGACACACCACCCAGCTGATGATGTACATGAGCAACTGTACAATGATTTGTCTGGGGCCAAGATTAAAACATCCACAGACTTCTCCAGGGCTCAGTGAGGACCCTGGAGCACACGTGCAGGCACAGGCACAAGCTGCCCTCATGGACACTTGCCAGAGTGGAGCCAGCTCCCTGAGCCAAACCCAGGGCAAAAGGCAGGGTTGTTTTGGTCCACTTCTGTTTGCTGAAAGTAATTCATTGGAAGAACTATATAAAAAGGGCTTGTAGGATTGCTGCTGCCAGGTGACAAAGGCCATTCTAAGGAAGGCCATGGCCTGACCTGGCCTTACCTCACCTTGCTGTCGGGTCTTCCCCTCATATCTCCTACTCTCCCACCAGCCCTCTCTCCCATTTTCTGGCATGTTACTTCCTCCAGCCTCAGCCCCATGCTGGTGTGTGCTGCACCCAAGACAACACTACCTACACCTGATAAACACACAGAGTCTGGTAACAATAGACTGACTGGTCTGGTGCTGTTTACTAGCAAAAATAAGCTGTCCTCTGCAGCAGCATCTCAGACCAAGTAAATGGTCCTTGTAAAGCACAGGGGACTCTACATGGACACGGGTCTGATGGTCCCTGAAAAGCACAGGGAACTCTACATGGACACAGGTCTGATGGTCCTTGTAAATCTCAGGGGACTCTACATGGACACAGGTCTGATGGTCCTTGTAAATCTCAGGGGACTCTACATGGACACGGGTCTGATGGTCCCTGAAAAGCACAGGGAACTCTACATGGACACAGGTCTGATGGTCCTTGTAAAGCTCAGGGGACTCTACATGGACACGGGTCTGATGGTCCTTGTAAAGCTCAGGGGACTCTACATGGACACAGGTCTGATGGTCCTTGTAAAGCTCAGGGAACTCTACATGGACACAGGTCTGATGGTCCTTGTAAATCTCAGGGAACTCTACATGGACACAGGTCTGATGGTCCTTGTAAAGCTCAGGGAACTCTACATGGACACAGGTCTGATGGTCCTTGTAAAGCTCAGGGAACTCTACATGGACACGGGTCTGATGGTCCTTGTAAAGCTCAGGGGACTCTACATGGACACACGTTCAATTTAACTTCTGAGTCAATCTTGCAGGGGAGGGAATAGCTGTGAAAATTTTAAATATTCTGCAGATTTCTGCAGTAGGCAATAATGTCATGGGGACATGACCCCTGTTGTCACCACCCTGGTCTCTGCAGGAGTTCAGGCATCAGTGGGATGTACGGTACTTGCAAGTCTGTCAGCCAAGCATGGCCAGTATGAGCCAGAAAAGGTCAGCAAGTTCCTCAGTGTCAGGAGCTGACAAGGGGTGAAGGAAGCCCAGAGAAGAGGGTCACCTCTAATCACCACCTGCACACCCCTCTCTCCTTCGCAGCAAGATGATTTCTCTGCAGCAGGCACCTGGGGAGGCACTCACCTGCTTCCATCTCAGCTGGGACCAACAGGGCAGGGGGCAGCTCAGATGCATTTTTCAAAAAAGAAAAGAAAAACCAACCAAAGAAATAAAAGAGGAGAACCCCCCACACATTTAAAGGAAAGAGAAAAGCAAAGCCCCAGAAGGCTTTTTGTGGTCTTCCCAGCACCTCCAGTGGCTCTTGGCTTCTGGCCAGCCTGGGTGAACAGGTTCTACCATATTCTGCAGTCTCCTCTCCTCACCAGAGACTACGCTGGCAAGATGTACTTGCCAGTATGGTACTTGCATGTCACATCTCAATTAACTGGGTCTTAATTTGTAGGGGAAAACCTAAACCCCACCATCACTTCCAAAACCACCCAAACAAAAACCCCCAAACAAACAACAAAAAAATAAAAAATGGAGAAAAAACCAACAGGCAACACTGCCAAGTAGTAATAACAATAATAATAATAAAAGATTTTTTTTAAAACCCACAGGGCTCCTCTGAGAGCAAGTCCCAGCAGAGCTCACAGGTGTGTCAAGCAGTTCAAGCATTATGTGAGACCAAAGCCAGAGGCTATTGAGGAGCAAGACCTAGAGGGCCCCTCTCTTCTGGGCTCCTCTTCACTTAGCAGATTTGCTGAGGTTTAACAGCAGCAGCATGTAATAGAGTGGTAGCTGCTCCCTCCTCCAAATGATCATTTAGCCCAGGCTTACCAAGCCATTCATTTCATGCTTATTAACCTTTGGAGTATTGTTTTGTCCAGACTGCCAGACAAATTAACTTTTAAGAGGGGTCTATATGGATGTCTGCAAACTCCCTTAGACACAAAGCAACTCTTAAGGAATATTTAATGAAATACGTAACAGTCAGTTTATCTATCTATAAACTAACATATCGTTCTGGACAACAACTCACTGGAAGTGCTGTGGGTAATTCTCAGGGAAAAAAAATGTATCTAAAGAGGCAAATAAGGAAGATGAGCAAGACAGTCAGATGCATCTACAGAAGTGCTTTAAAATCCCCATGCCAGATCCCTGCACAATGCACCAAGCCCAAGCATTGGACTGCAACAAACTGCTGGGACGAGGTGGCAGCTCCAGGGGGCTTGGATGACACTCATTTGTCATTGTGGAGAAGCCTATGGAAAGCAGATTCCCTAAAAATTGCCCCAGAGATTTTGTCTTACCACATACTTGCATGCAAGCCAAATCTCCTTCTTAACATCGCCTTTTGTCTTGTTTTTCTGACTTCCAACAACAACCCAAATAAACCTCTGGAAACAATGAAAGCATTAAAGGAAAATGTCATGCCTATCAATAAATGCCTTTGTGGCTCTGGGAGTGGAGAAGGCGTGATGTCACTGGGGGGAATAGCTTAGAAAATCCCATTGAGAAAAGGGATCTGCCTTTAACAGATGCAAAACATCCCAAAATATGTGCTGTGCCACCCAGATATCCAGGAGAGCACTGAGCTGTGATGCAGCACAGGCCAGGAAACTGATTTAATTCAGAAGTTACAGAAGAAACTTGTACTTATTTTCCATGGGGCACAGAGAGGGGGTGAGTGCAGGGTTTAATTTTGTGAGCAAAGCTATCGAGGGGAGCATTCTCCACATAATGAGACCTAATAACAACCCCCTCAAGGTGTGGGTGAAATGCTGAGGCTGGGTGAAGCTCTGCAGCTGAACTCTTTGCTGGGCTGTTGAGTTCCACTGTAGGACTTTGCATGAAATCAAATAACCAGTTTACTTCTCTCACCCTGGCTGCCTGATGGACCTCTGGTTGGTTTCGAGTGCATGACAAAGGGATGAGCCTCTTCTCCTGGTGACAAAGATGATCATTTTCTTGTTGACTTTTTCTGAAGTGGACTGGCAACAGCAGCCTGGTCCCTTAGGGCTGGGCAGTGGTTCAAAAAGCCACCCCTGTTCACCTTCCAGCTCCCACCCCTTAGTGGCTCAGCTGTTTTAAGTGCATCACTTAACAGCTTTCTGGCTGGTGTCTCTCTGTACTGACAAGTACACCGGATTGGGATCAGATAACAGGATTTTGAATTTGAGAAGAGCCATGATGGTTAATTTTGGATCCAGATGTTACTCTCCCGAAATTCCTGGGAGGGTAGGATCTGAAATTCTGGTTTCTGCAGCTCCAGAGGCCCAGAGGTAAGTCAGGTCTTCAGTTCTGGGCTGGGTGAACGCTGCTGTGAAACACTTAACCACCTCTTCAGCTCACTAAAAACCTGGGACTTCCCTACCTGGGAATAAGAGTGAAAAAGCAGAGTCCCAGACAGCAAGGTCCTGCAAAGCTTTCTGGTCTTCCTCTCTACAGTCACCCTCTTCTAAGGAACAGCTCTGGAGGAAAATTAGATCAATTTAAAGCATAACAACAAACTTTATACTGAGGAAGTACTGCTCCAATCTGTGCTGGGATATATAGAAATTATGGACTTTTGCCCAACCCCCCAGTCTACTGGGCTTCTGCTGTTGCTGTTGCTGAAAGGCATTAGCAGGTATGAAACAAGGGGAACAGAGAGCCTGCCTGCCTGTGCTTGAGGTCATCCTCCCTCTCTCATTTGCAGCATGGCAATTGCCTGCTGCCAGAGGCATCCACAGGTCGGGAATAGAGGAAGACAGCTCCAGCTGGAGCATCAGGAAGTGCTAAGGAACAATTTTGTTCTGGGAGAAGTGGTGGTTTGAAAATGTCAGTGCAGGGCTCAGAGTGTGTCCGCACTGCAGAGAGCAGCACTGCCAGGGACAGCTGAGCTGGCCCTGCATGTGCTGCTGGCACGGGAAGGACACAGCCAGCCCTGGTGCACCTCAAACACGGGCTAAGTCCAGCTGACAGGGATCTTGAACTGGCTGGAGGGCAGACAGAGCTACGTCCTCTCCCTTGTGTACCCAAACCGTGGGTCAGGTCTGCTCTCTATTTACCACAGTCTCAGTCCTGGGAGCGGACTGCCACATCCCATGGCTCCCTGCTTGCCTGCAGGTTTCCTTGTAGTGTAACCAAGGCCACTGCAGGGACTGCTGTGGACCTGCACCTTCCCACAGCACGCAGAGATGTGCTCTCTTCCCACTGTTTAGAAGCTGCAAATCCTACTGACCCTTTCATCAGGATGGATGATTTCTGGCTCTCCTCCCCCAAAAGTCAAGTTGTTACAGCTAGAATCCACTGAATGCTCCTGTTTATAAAGCAAAGGCCAGCACAGCTCACATTTCCAAAGCATATCTGGATCTGGTTTAGAGAAAGAGCAGTGAAGTCATAACAACTTATTCTATCATTAAATTCAGCTGTCCCAGTTTGGGCAGACTTGGGAAGCAAAACAGTTGAGGCTGAAGCTAACCAGACCCTTTTCAGGGTAGATTTGTGCTCTAAAATGCTATAATACGTGGTTGTTAGGGTTCCTTCACAAGGCTCCTGTGCAATGCTAGCACGTGAAGGGTCACAACAAATGTCTGCCATATGCTGCACAGGCACGGTTTCCTCTCAGGGTTTTCATCATTACATTTTTATTTTTTCCTTTAATTCCCTAGGCTGTTGTTGGAAGTAGATGCAGTTGTATTGATGGGAGGAATTTCACCTGTTCAAATCAGGTTTTGAGGGATCTGGACATACTATTTTTTATGTTTCCTGACAAGCATTCCAGCCCTTGTCCCTCCAAGGAGTGGCAGTCATGCTTCTCATTTCCTTGCAAGTACCCAAAGGTGGCTGTGCTGCACAGGGCTAAGGCAACACACGAACCCTCTGCTTACTTAACAGAAGAATGTAAATGAATGTCAGTCTCACCTCTAATGTCACACAAGAGTCAACACAGGAAGATTATATTCCACCAAAAGCCTTGGCCTGCAGGTCACTGTCCCCCTGCCAGCCTACTCCAGCTATTCCAGGAAAGTCAACAGACCTCGACCGGTCATCTCTTCCAGGTGGGTCAACAAATGATACCACTGAGTTCATTTAGACTTTTTAAAAGCGTAGCTTTTCTAACTGGGAAAATATATACTGAGCAAATTTCATTCTACCTCAGACACGCTTAGACAAATTAAGACTACAAAATTCCTCTGCTTGCTTCGTTTCTCCACAAAAGCATTTGCAAAAAAAGCTAATCCACATCATTAACTGTACTAAGTTGGTGAATCAGCCAATTCTACATTTAAGTTTCTAATTCTGAGTTTCTACACATGATGAAGAGAGATTATCTGTCACAATTTGTGGACTACAGCCAAAACCTGTAGCTTTTAAACACTTTCTTATAGGGCTCCTGAGTTTTGGCCCGAGTTGAAATTACAAGAGATCTATTCTCAGTGAAGTTGTGGATCAGATGTAACAGCCAAATTAATGCAAACAAAAGGTAGCAGGTCAGGTAACTTGAGAAGAAATGCTTGAGAACCCACTTACATTACTCTTTACACAGACAGCTTTATTTGGAAGTACGTGTTCTGAACAATTCAAAACCACATTTTTTATTGTAAGGAAGGCAGAGTTGGGCTCAGAGAGGTTCAGGATAAGAAGAAATAAAAGACTACTTTTTACAGTAATGCATTCTGTTTCCCAGCTAAATCAGTCCTTGTGTCTTACTAAGGGTATGTAGAAAATGTTATAACTCCCATTTGATGTGCAGCATTGAGGTCTGGTCCTAGGTTTAGTTAACAGCATTCTGCTCACAGCCATGGTAACTTTGCCTGGCTGTTCGAAGGCATTTCTGCAGCCACTGGAAAAATGTGAATTTTAATATTCCACCTGGATAGAATAGAAATGTGAATACCGGAAGCACTTGAAGCAGAACTCATCCTTCAGCTCTTGACTTTGTAGCATTGTTGAAGACTCAACAAATTTCCCCTTCAACCTCCATGTACTCTAGAGAAGGATTCCAAAAAGGATGATACTTGAATTTCCCTAAAGCTTCACATTTTATGTAATACATAGTACAAAGACTAAGAACCATGGCTTCAACTGAGCATTGAGTGTTCACATCCAGTGAGGGCTGCACTGGATGGAGGATGAGGAAGAAATCAAGGAGATTGTGTGGGAGGTATACAGGCACTCCTCAGTCCATCATTATCTACTTGCTGTTTTTAAGATCCCTGATCACATTCAGACTAACTCTAAAATACTGGATTAGATTGCTTCGGGACTTCCCTCAGCCCTTAAGAAATTTTCAGGTATTTCTTTTTAAATCACGACTAATTACAAGATGTGAGCTGATGCACAACAACTCTGTCTTTTTCTGCAGCCATCTTACTCTTACCCAGCCTTGTTTATTTAATGGTGTCTTAATCCAAGCTAATCACGTCCCTAGCAGCAAATTATGTTCTAAATGACAATGAATTACGTTAGCAGGAGGATAATCAGAAGAGAGCAATCCAATCACTTCTATTTTTTTCAGCATACCTTAATCAAAAACAGCAGAGAAGAAGAAGACACATTGCAGAGCAGCACATGAGAGGAGTAAAGTATTGCTGAACATACCTGGACCTGCATTAAGCAAGTGTGAAGAGAGTGTAGGACTCTCCCATCAGAGCTGTGCCTTCAGCTTTGTAGTGACTGCAGGGCAAGTAAGACAGGGCTCTGGAGGAAATGGGGGGAGGCATGAAGAGGGGGTTGAAGGAGGCTGGCTGAACAGTGTTGCCTCGACTTGAAAGCACATTTAGGATCATGAATAAATGATAATTTATTAGTCCTGAACTAAGAGCCTTGCACTAGCCTTCAGAAAAGTCCTTGATGGGTCAGTACATGTTGAGTGTGGCTGGGGCTGAGCAGTGTTCCCTTGGCTGACCTGAATAGTGGGAAGAGAGAGGGTCCAGGGGGAGGAGCAGGAGCGGTGTATCCAGACTTGCAGCATCTCAGTGGATGCTGAGCACAGACACAGAGCACTGCAGAGCTGCACAGCCCCTTCTCTCCCCCAAGCTGTTTGTTTTCCAGGGAAGCACTGTAGTAAGGTTACTGGGTATTTATCAGCCTTTCCAATGCCCCGACAGACAGGCCACATGTCAAACATGCTATTTACCAGGAAGCACTTTTATTGATTATTTTTGATAAGACAGTAAAATATTGGCAAAGGCTTCTCTTACTCCTTATCATGAACATCAACACAGAGCAAATTTCGTGCATTAGTCCCGTACGTTTTTGACAATAATGTAGAAAGCTTAAATAAATTCATTCATCTTGCAGCAACGTCGCTTCTGGAATAGCTACTTTGAAGCAGTTATTCAGTTGCTGGGAAGTGACAGATCAGCAGCCAAACAGCACAGCCAGTCCTGGCACTCAGAGGGGATTATCTGGAGCTAGAGAACTGCCCCATGCAAAAACAGATGCTAGCAACAACTTGCTAAAGGGATATGTCCTGTCCTCCAGTTGAAAAGTACCCTGGGACCCTTTCTCCATCTGCCTGCACACAGCTCTCATTTGCTTCAGCCTGAACAATTCAAAAGCACATTTTGTCTTCAACAGTTTCGTATCTGCCACAAACACCACGGGAAAACAGGACAAAGCCTTCTCTGCAGTGGGAAAAGAGCCTTAATGGACAGCTCTCTTTCAGCAAGCCTTAGGAAAAAAAACATACTTCTAAAAAGGCAGTAAATAAATTGAGATTCAGCCTAAGTGAAGGGAGGCTGGTATGTTTTGGGGGGAGGGAGGAAAGGGAGGAGTACAAAGTAAGAGGCACTTAGAGTCATGAAAAAAGCTGAGAATCAATAAACAGACTGAAGAACAGCGAACAAAATGCACCAGGATTGAAAATGAAAAAAAAAACCAAATCCTCCATCTCTGGGGAATTAGTGCCACGTATACAGTTGCAATGGCCCAGGAAAAGAAAAATTAAGGGATCTTAAACTGTTAATGGCTCTGGCCAAAACCCCACACATCTTTATTTCCTTACTTTAAAAAAAACCCTGATATTTCCTATATCCTCCTTTATGGCCCTTTAGGACTGGCATCAAACCCAGAAGAGTTGGGGTAGCAGTTTTCCGCCACTGGCAGGGGTTATGCCTGTCTGATGGGGTAGGAAGGAATAATACAGGAAGAGGAGGCTTAGGAATTTGCTTTGGGAAGTTTGTAACCATGAATTGTATACATTAAACGCTCTCAGCACCATACCAAGTTTATAACAAACACGTGTAATGGAATATATATTTATTCTGCTTCTATTTCTTTCTTCAAAATGCATTGCCATAAACCTGCTAGGCTTCTTAAAGCTTGGGATCCTGTTTGTTTAAGATGCTCTTTTCCTGCTGGAGGTATGCTTCTTCAGGCTGAGTTCAGGGAGCTCAGGCAGTGAAGCTCTAAACACCACTCCCATCAATTCCTGCTCTCATGCTGAGGAGAAAATAAGATAATCTCACCAGACCCTGCTCATGTCACGAAAGTGCATAGGCAAGAAGACAAAGCACATGGAAAAGCACCTTGTCTCAGCACAAATGTCCCCCTTGATTACAGCAGGTTTCCTCCCACAGGACACCAGTTGCATTGCTGGTCTGTGGGGTGAGGTGATATTTCTGGCATTGACAGCCCAACTGTGGATGTGTGAGCAGGTCTGGCCCATCCCAGCAGGGGTTTTCCCTGTGGGACTCTGTGTCTGACTGCAGTGAGTGGGAGCCAGAGCCTTCACAGGAGTAGTGTCCTGGTACTGAGGGAGTGAAGAATCACAGAACCACAGAATATTCTGAGTAGGAAGGAACCCATAAGAGTACAAGTCTTAAGCACCAGAGAAAACCCAATGGGCTGCCCCAGGCACAGGTCTTGCACACACATTGGAAGAAGTTTTCCCTCATCTAAACACACTGCAGAGTTCTCACCAGCCTTGCAGCTGGCAGGTCCCTCAGTGCCTGCCCCAGAGGCATTCAGGCAGTCAACCCTTGTGTACAATGAACCTTTCTGAGGTTTGGGACCTGCTTTCTCCCAGGCATGGGACCAGCAGCCCATATGGCCCACGCAGCTTGCTCTCCCTTGGCAGGAAGCCCACGGCTGATTTTTCTTTCTGGAAAGGATGCCTGATCAAGAGTCTTGCTTTAAGCCTGGTTTTCAGGAAAAAGATAAAAATGTTCACATGATTTTACTCTGTGCATGTACAAATGCCTGTATCTCCCTTAGCAAGCTTTGAATCCATCAGCCCAGCTCACCCAGGTTTGACAAAGGAGTTGGTGTTTCCAGCTGTACTTACTTTCTGGGCTACATGACCTTGGAGATGGCACATGTCAGAGGACCTGGTGGGGTATGTCATATTCCCCAATGGACACTTCCCTCTTCTGGAAACCGGAGCCTGGAGGGACTGAGGCACTGACACTTGACTATGTTTTACCCTCCTACAGGGCAAGAGTAAATCTGTGGAACCCAGGAATGCAGAGGCTTGGGGGTTTCGCAGTCCAGACACAGCCTGGCTTCTGTGGGTTTTGTGGGAGCAGGCATGGGTATTCACGCTTTCCTCAAGGAGCAGACTGAAGCATGAGGTCATGTTTTGTTGGCAGGGAACCCCTATGCCAGAGGAAACATGGAGACAGACCTCATAGTGCCCCAGCTTCAATAAGAGCTTCAGCTGAGGCTTGCATTTCCTTAGATATCAGTCAGCCAACACAGAGACACAGATCTGCACCAAACCATCTGGTCATTAGCTCTTTTACTTGCTACTTCCCATTTTCCCTACCCAGCCCCCAGCTTGCTCTCTGAGCCCACTCCACTCCTGGGGTTTACGGCTTAAGAGGAAAGTATCTGCATAAAGTAATATATTTTATAGTTTCCAGTTATATTCCTGCACATCTTCACATTTGCCACAGGTTTTTCTCAAAATCTCAGCTCTACAGGCAGGACTCTCATATTTCCTAGGATGTAAATCTGAAATCACAAAATAATCTCATACATATTTTTTTTTTTTGCTCTGGTTTCAATCTCCTTCCCTTTTCCAGCATACTTCCTGTATACAGACTATGTTTCAACTGTGTTCATTTTCAACTATTTTCTATTTCCATTTTTGCATATTCTTTCTCCTTGCTCTCTCTTTTTGTCTGTCTTTTGTCTATCAGCCCTCCTTCCCTCCTTCTGTCCTATTTCAAAATCTTCCTTTGAGCCAATCCTACTATCTGTAAAGAGTAATGCTGTCAACTTTAATAGGAGCTGAATTAACTCCCACGGCTTTCATCTTCCTTTTTTTTTTCCCCCTGCATCCTCTGTATATTCCCAGACAAAAAAAAAAAATAAAAAATCCCAGTTCCTGCTTCCATTTTGAACTTCTTTGGAACTTGAACTTTCCTTTCCATTACTTACCTCACACCCTTCTGCAGCCCCTCCTTGAGTCTTTCCTGCTCTTTTCCCTCTATCCATCTCACAGCAAACAATCTGCCTAATCTACCATCTCCAAGGCTACTGAGCATTTCAGTCCACACCCACCACTGCTGTATGGGAGCACCTAACACATACTAAGATTAGGATCTCTCCCCTGTTCTTTCCCCTTTCCTTCACAAAGATACCAAAAAGGCTGCTGTGGGGTTTTGTTTAGTAGTTCTGCCTCTTGCTTGCCTGCTCCTCCCTAGCTTTCCTGAAGAAATAGAAAGCCAGAGATGTGGGTTACACAAAATCATAATTAGCCTGTCAAGCTCAGGAGAGATTTACTGCCTTGCTTTCTACCCCAGAACATGACATGAAGCCTGATGTAATATCACCCAAATCCATGCAAGGACTGAAATGAAACTCCACAGGGGCAGGAACAGTCCCCAGGGAGAAGAGATTGGCAGAGGATGTGTGGGAAAAAAAGGAACTGGATGGGAGAGAGGACTGTAGAAGATGGGAATAAAAGGGAATATTAGAGGAAGCCCACGTTACCTGACACATGATCTTCTCCCTTATAATCAGGATCTCCCTTGAAATCTGTATTTCACTGAAACAAATTATCACTTCCAGGGGAAGTTATTCTAGGAGGCTGATCTAGACAGTAGGGTAAAGGAGGATCCACCCATCATGATCTCAGCTATTTCTTTCTCATAGTTCATAGGAAAGTCATTTTCTCACAGCCACTGCTTCTCTCAAACTCCTGTGCTGTTCTGGGAAATAAAAAGGAAATGGGCAACTTTGTGTATCACCCAAACTTAATCACAGAAGTACAAGCAGGTCTGGAAGGCATTCAGTAACCTTGACAATAACAAAAAGGAGTGGATCCTGCTCCTTTCTGTCCAAAATCCAGGAGGAGAAGACGGTGAGAGATGTTTATTGGAGTACCTCCTCTTTCTGTGGGGACAGGCGGGAAAGGAAACAGAGATCAACAAGAAGGGTTGAGAGACATGAGCATCTCCTACCCTCTTCCTAGGTGTGAGAGAGGAGACGGGAAGCGAGGATGACAGCCTCTTCTAAATTTTCCTGGGCTGTAAAACATCTGTCCGGGAAAAGCAGCAATGTTTAGGGTAGGGTGCTGGGGGCAATATGGGGAGTTGAACCTAGCCCTGAGATTTCTCAAGAGATTTCTTCAGTTCCACAGTGGAAAAGGGTCAAGGGTGAAGTAAACTTACATCCATGTTTTAGAAAACAGTGCTTCCAGTCCTGGAAGTCTGTTTAGGATGCTGCAGGCAGGCACTTCTTCAAAACAGAGGGGCTGAACGCAAAAAATGCGGACAGGAAAACCACCCCAAGTTGCCAAACGGCTTCTCTGAGAAGGAAAAGGAAAGACAGAGGAAGAAAGAGAATATGCGGAAGGACAAAGAAGGAAAAAAACCAAGACCATAAAAAATTTAATCCAAAATATCTTAATTCACAAAAATTCAGATCAGCTATGTTATGTTAAGTAAATTGTGCTAGTAAGCTAGAACTGTCTTGATTTGCCTTATCTAGACACCACAGTTCTTTAAGTGCATCAGCAGTAAATTAGGTGCATTTGCCATGATGTTCTTGCAACCAGAATCAGGTTTCTGCAGGTTTTAGTTCTCCTCCTTTCCGACAGCAGGAGCTGAGATGGAAATGATGAACAACTCTGTTCATATGCTTCTCACCATTTCTCCTTCCTTGATTTCTCAAACTTTCTCCTCCAGGCAGTGTAATTAGCAGCTCTTTCTGCCATACTGAGGCTTTGCAGCAGGTACCTGACACCAGTTCATGTCCCAATCTCAGTCCACAAAGCTGAATTAATGTGGTGTGGTTTCCCACAGACTTCCATAACTACAGGGAAGTATCTGCAGGAAGGAAAATGCAATAATTCCACGTCCATTTAGATGAATTACAACTCCAAAAGAATAACTAGTTATTCTTGGTAGCAAGAACTTGCTTGCAAAAGACTAGACTTGAGAAACAGCAGTGTGTAGTTTGTGAAGAGAGGTAATGATGTTGATTGTCACTAGAAGGAAAAGGATTGCAGTATAAATAGAGCAAGAGGGAAGGAAGAAGGGACAGACAAAAGTAATATATTATTGGTCATAATCAATAACAATCATCATACAGTTTTTATGAGAACCTATCATCCCTGAATAGGTGAAGGCATAGGAGCATACCTCAGTAGCCTAAAAATTAAAATGCTAAACAAGAGTAAAGCAGACCATGTTTTTACCACTTGTCAAGTAAAACACGACATGTTCCTGAGTAAATAAGGCAGTATGTCTGCTGGCAAAGTGTGCAGAGTATAATACTGTCATCTGTATATTGAGGGAACTCAAATCTTCCAATTCAGAGAAAGTGGGGCTTCTTAGAAATTAGTCATTTCATCCGATTAATAATGAAAAGACTCCTCTCTTTCCTTAAGGAATATCTCCTCTCTTTGGGTCAATTCCTTGGGGAATCCCCCCCCCCCCCAATCAAACTTCAACCTGAAGAACTTGTGCCTAATGGTTCTGGTGACTGGCTGTGTCAGAGAGCACAGTTTAGGAGGCATCAGAAAAGCCTTTACCTGATAAATTCTTCAAGTGGCTGAGATTATTTTTTCCCTAGAGCCCCAAAAATGCCTTTCTCTGCTCCACTGCACCAGTGACAGATAATGCCTTTTGTTGTCTGTGCACCTCAGGGTGTTTTCCTTTCCCTCTGTAAAAGCGTCTTGATTTTCTAGTGGAAACTGAAGGATACTTACATGTCTTCATACATCCATGAAACTCACAAATGATGGAAGAGATCTTTAAAATGCATTTGTGCTCCCTCTGCAGAGAAATCTGAGAAGACTGAGGTCAAAGACAACTCACCATTTCTCCAACATTAGTCAATGTGAGGCATCTATACTTAGCTTTGCTCCATATCCTTTGGTATTCTCATTCCTAAACACTTATGTTTACTACCCTGGAGCTGGAGCAAAGGTGACCCACTCTCCTGCCTTTAAAGGCAGTTTAGAAAAGTGAAGACACTGCTGTACAACAGGAAGGATGACTTGGCAGTAGTTGGTGTGCCAGCAAGAGTCATGTTGCTTTCCTAGGAAGGGGCTTTTACCATGCACTGGACATGGACTAGATTACCTTTTTTCAAAACTCAAAATACTGTCCTGTAAACAATGCACTGACCCAGTGACATTCAGGGTAATTGAGTGGGAGGAAGACAGCGTATAGCTTAGCCAACAGAGACTGAACGATCAAGCACCCAAGGTAGTCACATTGTGTTCCCCTCAATATGCTCTGACAGTCCACAGACAGCTGGTTGGTCATATGGTGCCAGTCTCTTTTTCCTGCTTCTAGCTGCTACATGATATTAAAAGGAGAAGGAAGGAAAAGAAATCCCCTCTTAAAATCATGTATACAAACAATAGCTGCATCAATGCAGATGGAAGGGGATTCTGTCCAAAACACACAGTCAAAAGCAGCAAGTGCTTCAGAGTCTGACAGCCGGTCTCTCCTGAGCCTGACTTTCATGGAGAAAGCCACTACACCTGGGGATGTCCCTTGAGCACTGAGTCAGGGGAGGAGGAGGAGGGAGTTGGTGTGGTAGCCCCTAATGCCCAGCCCTTGATGCAGAGGGTGGCTCCCACTGCCACCAACGTTATCAACATCCTCCCCCCATGTGACTGTGTGATTCAGCCCATGGGGCAGGGCCCTCAGTCATGTTTCTGATGGAAACTCTTCTCCAGAATTGTCTGGGTAAGTCATTACACACATGCAGACCAAAAGGGCACTGTGGGCATCAAGGCATCTTTCCTCATCCTACCTGGTGACTCAAGGTCAGATGGGGGAGTGGTGAAAAACATTCTCCCCTACCTACCACCTTCTGTATGAGGGCAGCTGGGCAGGAAGGCTGGAGGAACACTGTGGTTAGCACTCTTGTTTTCATTGCAGTGGATTCGTTTCTGCTTCTCCTTCTCTTGAGAGTGGCATCTTCTGGCAAAATCAACAGGCATTCCCTCCTACCCTTTCCTGGTGGTACAGGCTCCTGCCTGCAACCTCCCATGTTTTCCAGGCGGTTGCTCTAAGAGTAGGGAGAGAACAGAAGCTGAGAGTCAGAGTAGGGCATGGCAAGGCTTCAGTGCCACGGGGAGGGTGAGAGGGAGGCTGGCTGGGAAAGCCATTGCCTTGCAGAGCTACCTACCCAATGGAGAGAATTAGGCAAAATTCTTGCTGCCTTCCTTTGCTCTTCATCTTAATGACGGTTGCAGCAACAGCGATGGAAAATTTTACCTTGCACAGTGATGTGGAGGCAAGAGAAGAAGGTGCAGGTTGTTCCTGCACCGCAGTCAGATCCTACCTCCTGCATAAGGCAAGGTGAGCCAGAGAAGAGAACTGTGCCAAAATCTGCACTCCACTAAACAAACCACAGCTCCCACAAAAATTGGTTTTAGGCTTGGTAGAGGTCTCACAGCAGGTCTCCTGAGAAGGATTCCCCACAAAATACTCTGCCTTTTTACCCACTACTCTACCTTTGAGGGGTAGCAGAGGCCTTATTTTCAATCCTCCAAATAGTTCACCTCTTGAGGTTTCTTTAAGAGTGGTTCATCACTTCAGGAGTAACCTGCTCTCCTGGCTCTCAGTCTTCTGGTCACAGCCTTATTTTGCATGGCATCCTTTGAATAGTGAGCAAGAGAGACCTTCTGCTCAGGGTGCTCCCAGGGAGGGCAAGTCCTGGGCTCCCATCCCTGCACCGTGGCCTGGCATGTGTCAGTGACTGCATACAAGATGCACCAGGGCTCCTGTTGTCCCTTCCTCCTTCCCTCACACACAATCCAAGAGTATTAAACCCTTTCATATCAAGCAAAATTGCTGCCATGGTGTACTCAGCATCGCTGTCCCATGGAATCTCGTAGGTGTCCTCTGGGAAGCTGGCACACCAGTGGAGGCAGGATGGCAGCAGCACTGTTGGCTGTGCTCTGAAGGAGCTGAGGGTCTCGCTCCTAAACTCCATGTGGGAGCATCTCTTCTTGGCCATGGCTCCTAAACTCTGTGTGGGAGCATCTCTTCTTGGCCATGGCTCCTATACTCTGTGTGGGAGCATCTCTTCTTGGTCATGGCTCCTAAACTCCATGTGGGAGCATCTCTTCTTGGTCATGGCTCCTAAACTCTGTGTGGGAGCGTCTCTTCTTGGCCATGGCTCCTATACTCTGTGTGGGAGCATCTCTTCTTGGTCATGGCTCCTAAACTCTGTGTGGGAGCGTCTCTTCTTGGCCATGGCTCCTAAACTCTGTGTGGGAGCGTCTCTTCTTGGCCATGGCCACCACGAGAGGCGGAGGCAGCCAAGAGCCGGAGGGATGGGGTGTGACCTCAGCCTCCTCAGCGCTTGCCCCCAGCGGTTCGTGCCGCTCTGTTGAGTGTCCCGGCTGCCAGGAGGGCGGCGTGGGGAGCCGGCACTGCCTCCTCAGGGGCTGCAGGCTCCGGCGCAAGGAGCCGGCGCCTGGCAGAGGTGGCTCATCAGGGCTCGTCCTGCTCGGGATCTCAGCCCCGAGCAGCCGCCAGTTTCAATGATACTGAAACCCATCAGCACACAAACCTCTTTTGAAGATGGGACTCAGATGACACTTTCACAGCGCTTAATCCAATCTACTTGAAAGTGGCTGCCAAGAGGGGAGGTCCGACTCTGCCTTCTGGCAGCGCGTTCCCAACCCTTCCTCCGACACCAGCCCGCAGCTAATGCAGCTACACCTTCTGCTGAATGAGGGAATTAGTACGGCTGAAAGCTTTTTTCCTCTACTAATTTTGATCTGGATCAGCTCCCCGAGTCTGGTAACTCCATTGCTGCATGAGTGCTGGTGCCAGCACATCAGAACCAGAGCGTTCACGGGGCTGGGATGGGAGTCAGGGAACTGAACAGGACCAGCCCTCTTGGCACTGCCTAAGCTTAAACCAGTCAAGAAAAAGTCACTGCTGGGTCTTAAAATAAAAAGATATTCAATTATAGTGATTCTGTCTGGTTGTTGAAATTAAGGCTTTCATGACTGTATTCACCTGGATGAGGAATTATATTAGTTTTTGCAAAATACTATACACCAGTACCAGTGAGAGCTGCGAGAAACCTACTGCCATTATAACCAGACTTCCCAACTTCCTTAAATGAGGCATTTTTTTTGCATGACACTGAACTTGAACACAAAAGCCAGTATCAGAAGTGCCAAGGCCATGATCTGCCAGCTCCCCTGCATTTCCTTGTCTCTGTTCAGGCTCGCTACAGGGTGTGTTTTTCTCTCAGTGTGTGATGCTACAGTTAATATGAATGGCAATTATTAGGGCTCATCAAAAGATGAGCACTGCACACATTAGCAACAGAAACCAGCTTTCTGCATTGTTGGCTCTGCCTTCAAAACAGCTATTTAGACATTGATATTTCTCAAAGTATGGATTGGTGATCAGCCATTGCTACTGAAACATTTTAAAGAGTAAAGTGCCTCCACATGAAAAACAGTAGGTTAAAAAAAGAAGTCAGGTTAAATTATACAACTCAGACAATAAAATATCATTGAATCACTTAATACTCCTGTTATTAGTAATTGCAGTTCAGTCCAAAACTGAGAGCTGTCTGGGTGACAAAATTATCTTGGTTTACTAGGAATTTCAGAGAGGAAAATTCTCAGAGAGAGGGGAAAAGGAATTGGGAAGGATACACATTGGTTACAGGGTGAGAAAACTCCCCACTGCCATTCTCCCCTCCAAACATTGTACAACCTGTAGAAAATCCCTGAAGGAATGGTTCACCTTTCATGTGTCTCCCTGCTCCAGCACATAAACCAATGACTAAAAAGTAATCCCAAAGCAAGGGGGCTGCCATGCTCCTGTGCTGTGCTGTGAATCATGGCTTTAGGCCTTCTGCCCATCTTCTCAGTTCAAATACAGATGGGAAAGTGAGATGCACTTAAAAAAGACTCAGCTCAAGTGTCTAAAGTGGTATGTCCAGGCCTGTGGGATATTGACCCTGCTGTTTGTACCCCAAAGTTGCTAAGATAAAACAGGACGGAACAAAAAGACAGAATCATTTTAGAACCAGATGTATGTAGATATATGTGATAAAAAGATACAACTGATACTATGACAGACCTTACAAATATGGGGCAAACTCATTCACTGTTTTGTGATTTAACACAGGCACCTGCTTCGTCTGTAAATTTTCTAAGCTTCTACTGTGCCATTCCTTCCAGAACAAAATTCAAAAACAAAAACTGGAAGGTGTTTTCCTCATCTATCACTTCGGGTCAAATAAGGATATTTGAACAGTGAAGGAATATTACTTTTTACAAAGAACACCCATTCTGGCAGTTGGCTGCCAACAAAAAGATATACAATTACTGCGCTCCTCTTTGGAAATTTTCTTTTGGAAAGGCGTTTATAGCTTCATTCCTTAAAACTAACTTTGACCTAAACTAGTCATGCAAGTCTGTGGTCTGAAAAAAAAAAAAATTGCAACATTAGAACTAACACATTCAGGTATTTCTGCTTGTTTAGGGGTGACAATGACAAATAACAGAAAAATACAAGCAAAGCTGGAGATGCTGTTGCAATGCTCACCTTGATTGCACTTCCCTCAGATTTTGTGGCAGGTTATAACCTATTGTGCTCCTCTTTTTTCCCTGTGTGTACTATCACTTAAGATCTTTAGAAGCAACTGACGTCATGTGCGTGAAGTTGTGCAGAGCATTTGACACCGCTCCACACAACATCCTTGTCTCTAAACTGGAGAGACATGGATTTGGTGGCTGGACAACTCCATGGATCAGGACCTGGCTGGTTTGGTTGCACTCATACGGTTGTGGTCAATGGCTTGACATCCAAGTGCAGAGCAGTGACCAAAGGTGCTCCTCGGGTCAGTATTGGGACAGGCACTGCTCAAAATATTTGTTGGTGACATGGACAGTGGGACTGAGGCACTCTCAGGCTGTGTGGTGTGGTCCACATGTGGGAAGGAAGGGAAGCCATGCAGAGGCACCTGGACAGGTTGAGAGGTGGGCCTGTGTGAGCCCTGTGAATTTCAACAAGGTCAAGCACAATTGCCCTGTATGTGGGTCAGGGCGATCCCAAGCCCAGACAGAGAGAGGCTGGGTGGAGAATAGGTTGAGAGCAGCCCCAAGGAAAACAGCTTGAGGATGTTGTTTGATGAAAAGCTTGACATGATCCAGCAATTTGTGCTCACAGCCCGGAAAGCCAAATGTGTCCTGGGCTGCGTCCCAAGATGCAGGTCATGGAGGTGATTCTGCTACTCTGCTCTCACGAGACCCCCCTGCAGTGCTGCATCCAGCTCTGGGATCCTCAACACAGGAAGGACGTGGACCTGCTGGAGTGAGTGCAGAGGAGACCACAAAGATGATCAGGGGGGCTGGAGCAGCTCTCCTAAGAAGACAGGCTTGGATTGGGACTGTTCAGCCTGCAGAAGGAAAGGCTCCAGGGAGACCTTATAGTAGCAGCCTTCTGGAACCTAAAGAGGGCTACAAGAAGCTGGAGAGGGACTTTTGCTGCAGGCATGTACAGATAGGACAGGGGGAAATGGGAAATGGGTTAAAACTGAAAGAAAATAGGTTTAGATTAGGTATTAGGAAAAAATTTTTTTACTGTGAACATGGCAAGGCACTGGAACAGGTTGCCCAGAGAAGCTGTGGATGTCCCATCCCTGGAAGTGTTCAGGGCCAGAGTGGATGGGCATTGAGCAACCTGAGCTAGCTGAAGGTGTCTCTGCCCATGGCAAGGGGGTTGAAACTCTTTCTGTCCAGTTCTGGCTTTATGATCTTTGAGCTCTTCAGAATATGGAACCTAACACACTGTTACCTAGATACAAATAATAAAAACGTTAAAGGTATGAATTATAAAAAGCAATACTTCCACTCAATTCCCTCCCATACTCAAGACTTCAGGGAAATAAGTGAGGGAAAATTGCTGCCAACTTTTCTGCAAAGAGATTAGCTCTGTACCAAATCCAAAGGCATAGGAAGGAGATGCTTTCTATTTTCTTATTTTTTTTTTTCCTGGTAGAACAGGGTGCAGAGCTTAAGTACATGATAATAAGATCCTAACACAACCTTCTGTCTGACCACTAACATTAGTGCATCTTTCAGCAAAGCCAATCTACTGATGAATCATGTTGCCTTGGTGCAAGAGCTTGTGCAGTGGGGGGGGAGGACACAAACCACAAAACATGAGTATCTTGATCTAGTTGGAACCCTCTGCAAGGAAGAGCTTTCAGAGGGAAAGTAGGAAGATGACAGCCTAGCCTGACTCAGCCAAATCTGTTTCCACCAAGCACTGACCAGCCCATGATTCTTGTCCTTTCCATGGAACTCACACCCATCCCAAACACCTTTATTTTTATGGAGAGAAAGAGAAAAGCATGGCTTTCCCCTCCTTTATCCTCCTTTTGTATACAGAAAGAGTTGACTCATGAACTATAATGACAGATACTGTGCACTTTTATATATTAGCTGGTGCACACCATGAGCAATGTCCTTGAAGCTCCTTGGCTGTAAGATAACTGCTGTTGTAATCAATTTGATAGTGCAAACAGTTCTGAATCTCACTATTTACTGCTCTTCTAATGTCTACCTTATTCTATATGGAATTTATTTCACTTAAGTGAGCTAAAAGTGACAACTGCTTCTCACAGTGCAAATCCCTGTTTTGAACATGGCTGAAGCAGTTTGGCAAGTTGTCTTTTTGCCTGTGTGTGGCTAAGAAATTAAGTCACTTCCCAAAGTATTTGAGATCGTAAAGATACTTTTTAAATTAGACTGATGTAATTTGTCATTAACACAAACACCAGAATCACTTTACCAGGGCAGCTTAAAGGTTTGCTGAACTCTGTATACAATTGGAATACTTAAAGTGATCCAGTCCTTCAAAAGGAAGTGTAACTCCTTAATAAAAAAACTAATTGTTTTATACAGTGCTGCTGATGGAAATTTTTCCCCGTTCATTTTCCCAACATACAAAATCCGCATTAGGACTCTGCAATCTCATCTTTGCTTACTACAATGCCTGGAGCCAGCATTTATGTAATTGCCTGACCACCCCACCTTTTAGGCCAAGTTGTTGTACACAACAGCCAGCAGCCAAGTCCCATCCCTTGTCCTTTGCATGAGAAATACATTCCTGGTTTTATCTGTTGTTGTCTTCCCCCTGCACTAAGAGATCACTTTCTTGATCCCAAGAGCCTCAATCCTTTCTCATGACCTTGAGATGGGGAAATTCTAAAGCAGCTCCCATGTGGGAGGCGGCAGGAGTCTCTTCAGCTGGTGTGACTCCCAGCAGGTTTTGCATGGCTGAGTCGGGATTATCAGGGCTGCTGCCAGCCCAGCGGCTGGGCCCCCGCATGGGAGCCACGTGCAGTTCAGCAACTGCAGCTTAGTCACAGAGAGAGGCAAGGCAAACCCTTGAGTCACAGAATCCTCCTCCTCCTGCTGCCCAAAGCTTTACCTGTAAGGAAATGTCACCTTTGCTGTCCCATAGCATTAAATTTCAGCTGCTCTTCCACCAGAACTTTTCTCTTGTGCTTTCTTTTAGAATGCAAAGGGAATGGATGCCATCCTCATGGCTGTGCTGCACTAATGTAACACTATTTTTCTGACATTACTCACAGTCTAAATCAGCATCACATTGTCTCTTGTGCAACATTTAAACAGTATTGTCTAAACCCATACCAGGCGAAGTTACCGGGAGATCAAAAGGCATACGGGTGAAACTGCATGAGCTGAGCTGCTTTTGTCTGAGGTTTCGCCGGCCCTCCCCAGCAGAGGCTGTAATGTGGTTTGCAGCTGATGGAGCGCAGGGCCAGAAGGGAGCCACACAGCAGAACAGGTTCTCCCTCTCACCCTTGTCTTCTGAACAAAACCTCACCATCCAGCACAGGGCACTGCATCTTCTGCACTGCATTAGTTCCACTGTGGAAAGACTGGCGAGCTGACATGTTAGGAAACCAGGGTAATCCCTTTCCTTGTTCCTGACTTTTTTCCTGGCATCTTCCCAAGAGGGGAGGGGAAGAGGAGTTAAAAACATTACGAAAAAAACAAGCATCGCCAAACTAAAAATTATCCAGCCTTACAAAGTTCTTCTTTACCCCAGAAGGGAAAAACCTTCCAAAATTTATATTTTTAAACATAGATTTAGGCCAAGTGTTTTAACTTATACAAACATCTGCCAACTAATACCATGTCTGGAGTGCTCGTGCTTTACTACAATGTCCTAACAGTTGGGCTGAAAAATAAAGTGCTAAGGAATGTCTGAATTTAAACAAAAATATCCTTGAGGTTGAGAGAAAAATTCTTTTAGTTTTAGAAGGAAAAAAAAAACCCAAACCAACATCACCAAACAAGCCCTAAATTTGACGACAGTAATACAAAGTGAAATCTCAGCATGTCTACAACCTTGGCATTTCAGTGCCCGAGAAGAAAACTTACATAATGTAAGGACTTATTTATTAAACATTTATCCTCTGTTATATATTGTATCACAACCAGCAAGTACACTTTGGTATCAGAACTTAATACCAGAATTTAATACAGACACCAAATTCTGGGGTACTTTACTTCATGAAATGGAAAAAAAATTAGAGGGAGAAATCAATACAATCTGGATAACTTAAAACCGATTAATTCCTGGTATCCAAGGACTAGAGGAAAGAAATGCAAGAGATTGGGGAGGCAAGTCTGCCAGACCTATTCGGAGGGAGAGAAAAGAGCTCCCCATAGTACATTAAGATACTTCCCGAAAAAAGCAAGAGTCATTCCTAGGCTTTGCTCCAACTTCCATGAATCGCTGCCTGCAGAGTAACCATGACTCGATCTTCTCAGATTTTGTTAAAGAGGCACTGACCTTCAAGCCAACACTCACACAAAGCGACTGCACCGTGCAGCTGGGAACAGCTTAGCAAAACTCAGGCCATGTATGGTTAAGTTTAAGATGGTCATTCAAACATTTTAGACACGCCAAGTTATCACCACTGCCTAATTGCTTTGATGGGAAGAAAAACAAAGCCACAAAACCCCCTCTCCTGCACATACAGATTTCTGTATCCAGTAAGGCAACTCTGAATGTCACATAGAAGAAAAACAGAAGAATTCCAGATGTTAAAAATATCATTTAATTAAAGAAAGATAAATCATACCAAAAGTTTAGGTCACTCTTAGTTAATACATTTGCATTTATTTTAGAATATACTCTACATCTGAGTAAAAAAGTTTTAAATAAACTCCAGTACATGTACAACCATGGGAGCCGCCATCTCTCCCACAACAGAGGGATGCTCCTTAGCTCACTGGGTTCCCTCCGGGGTGACAGAAGCAATTCTGTGCCAGTTTCGTTATGTTCATCGGCTTGAGCAGAGCCTCCTTATCAGCCAGCAATGCCACCACCTCGTACACGTACGGGTTCAGCCTCCCGGCCGGGGCAACCACAGCGACTGCTCGCCCCGGACCGTACAACGAAAAAAACACGGAGGGGGTCAAAATAATTAATAAACTAGTATTGATTAATTTACATCTCTTTCTCTCGCTTGTGCGTTGGTAGAAAACCTGCTGCAGTCCTGGGAGGGCGCAGGGAAGCCCCGGCCCGGGGCGCTGCCCTCGGCCACCGCAGCAGCGGCAGCGCCGGGCGGGGACGCGCCGCTCCCGCCGGGTCGGAGCCCCTTCCCCCGCTCCCCCCCGGCGCTCACTGCCCCCAGCTGCTGACGCCGATCTCCTGCTTGTATCTGTTGGTGAGGACGTTGGCCTTGCGGGTGAGCTTGGAGAGGACCGAGTGGAGTCCGCTGAGGTGGTAGTGGAACTGCTGCTCCAGGTCCTCCTCCCCCTCGCCCTCCTCGGCGGGCCCGCCGCCCAGCTTGTCCTTCTTGCGGGCGGCCTCCTCGCCCGCCGCCGGCTGCACCACGCCCCACTCGATGTCGTTGCGGATGGACTTGAGCAGCATGTAGTGGCTGTACATGTCCCTGCGAGAGAAGTAGGCGCCGGGGTCGCCGGGCGGCAGGGCAGCATCCCGGGGCGGGCACACGGCTCCCGCCGCGTCCAGCTCCTCCAGCAGCAGCGGCACGTCGCGCAGCAGGCTCGGCACCATCACCGTCTGGTCCATGTTGTTGACGGCGCCGATGAAGCGGTTCATGGCGTTGAAGAGGGAGTACTTCTGGCTGTACGAGTCGCAGATCTGCATCATGCTGGCGGCAGGGCAGGCGTGCTCAGCGACGCGGCTCGGACCGGACCGCGGGGCTCCTCTTCCTCCTCCGCGCTAACGGCACCGGCCGCCCTCCGTCGCGGGCTGAGCTCGGCGGCTGCTCGCGATCAGAGTCCTGCTGGGAGGCGGTGGCGGAGGCGCCAGGGTTAGAAGCTGCTCTCCCTCCCTCTCCCCTCCTCCCTCCCCCAGCCCGCCTTCCCGTCCCCTCCCGCCAGCGCCNCGCCTGCCCTGCTGCAGCCGCCGGGGCTGCCGCCGCTTCCCTCCGTTCAAAACGAGGCAAGAGGCAAAACGCAAAACTCCCCCCGCAACTCCTCCCAGGAACCGGATTGGGGGGAGGGGGGGGTGAAGGCGAGGGGATGGCAGCCCCATACCGCGGGGAAGGCACCCACCGTGGTCCGGAGCTGTTCCCCACCGGCTGTGGCCGTGCTCCCATCCCCGGCGCCGTATTTATAGCGCGTATCTTACAACAAGGTGATCCCCAGTGCC
>WAAG01048136.1:115409-197675 GCA_013390105.1 Tichodroma muraria | reverse complement strand
GTCACGTGGGGCCGAGCGGCGCGGGTGGGGGCGGTTGCCGTGGCAACGGCTGGAGCATCCCCCGGCGGCTGCGCGGGCGCGGCCCGGGCCCGCCTCTCCCGCCCCGCCGGCGATGCCACATACGAGTGGCCCGGCCTGAAACGGGCCCGGCGCCCTGCCCCAGCGCCTGCCCGCCCTGCTCCCCACAGCCTCTCTTCAGCCCGGCTGCCAGCAGGCCCCGTCCCGAAGGCAGGAGGCCGCTTACCTGGGTGATAAACTGTGTGAGGGATGGAACCGCGGGCAGCTCGTGCGCTGCAGATACTTGCGGTTGAGCAGTAGCCAGAGATGCGGGCTGGTATAAAATTATGAGTTGTTCGCAGATAATTCTCTACGGGGAAAAGAAGAAATTATCTCACCGGGCCAGAAAATTGGCCACGACGTACATTTGCGTCGTTATATAGATGCAGTGTGTCGTTAATAGACCATTAACAGTTTTGCTGCCTTTAATTGAAATACAGCCTGCACTGAACGTTCAATAAATTGGAAAAAGCAATAAATCTTTAGAAACAAGGGGAATTGGTTTATTGTCCAACTTTCCAAATTAAAACAATTAAACTTTTGAACAAATTAAAACTGAAGTCTTTACCTGAGCTCACAACATACTGGCTGGGGAGGAGGAAGAGTTGGCATAAATAACCCAGCTTGGAGCTGCAAATGAGGGAAGTACCTGAGTCTTCAGTGTGATGGTATTATATGAATTAGGGCCTGAGCATGAAATAATTTTCACCCACACCTACCTTCTTTGTTTTCCAAAAGATACAGTCACACATTCTGCTTCCAGCCTGGCTGTAAATGTTTCCTTATTTTAGTGAAGTGTGTGCCTCACCCGTTAGGCTGAGACGGACCATATTCAAGTCAAACTTAGCAGGATAAGGGAATTGGCTTCTTTTTTTTTTTTACCATCCTTATGTTCTGATCAATTTTTATATGTGACATAAATGTCCCTGGTACATATCATGTGCATCATGAACACAAGCCTGGGTAGGTTTGATTGCTCTTTGAGTCAAACAAAATAAAGGAACACATATTCCTTACTCCCGTGGCACATAATTGACATGGCTGTGCACATGAGAGAAAAAGAAACGGCACTTTTTCCACTCCTCTTGAGGAAAAGATGATCCTAATAAAGGCAAAAACTTTTGTATGCAAGTGGTATTTGTTTGAAATTGTCCTCTTCAGAATGATCTGGTTATCAGTGGCCATGCAGGCCCTGGAGGGGGAATCAGATGGAAACCCCTTATTGTGCCCTTAGCAATGAGGAAGTTTGCATGTTTGCTATCTGTCAGTCCAGGAAAGTGTAAATGTGCACCCAGCACAGCCCTGGATAAGGAGACCAACACGACAACATGCAACAGCAGTTTTATCCAGCGCCTCAGCTGGATGGAGCACTCCTGATGTATGAGCCCAGCAGTGTGAGGTGAAAACACCTTTCTGATCAAATAAACTTGGTTCCGCTATTCAGGAAAGCAGGAGTCACATAAAAGTTACTACATTAGCTAAAACTAATTTTCTCTGAAATGAATGAGGGCTGGTGGTGTTCAGCCCTTTCTGGACAAGAGCCTTCTTTCTTTCTTCTTCCTGAAGAACAAGGATGAGCTATAGCTGTTACTGTTTAGCTGTTCCTGTTACTGAGCTATTAATGGCACTAACTGTTTGACTTAGCTGTAAACCAGTCTTTAGTCCCAGGAATACTGAGGTTAGTGCTACAAAGGTTAGCTATAGGAACTGAGCTGCTACTGGCCTGTCTCCTCTGGCAACATTAGCAGCTGTGCAATGTTTTTCAAGTAAAGACAGATGATCCTGTCAGCTTGCGTGGGTTTTCATACCATTTGCAAGGCCTATCTAATTTCTCTGTTCAGTGGCAACAGGATAACAAACCGTCTTTGTTCACAGTTTTCCCAAGACACGTGCTGGCACGAAAGAGGTGCCACTGGCACGCTGCAGACCAGAAATGGCTACACTTTGGTGGCTATGAAGTTGTTCTGCTGCACAGTGTTTGCAAAATAAGATGAGATCTTGTGCGGGCAAGAAGTGATAAATATGTGCAAATATTTAGTGTCGCATTCTTCTGCGGAATGGGAGCGCCATTTGGGCCAGCCTTGTAAGGGCAGCATCTCTTGGGAATTTCACTTCCTCTCATAATCTGTTGTCAATGTGACATGGCAGATTAGAGTTCAGCCTTGGAAACTGTGAGTTGTTTCCTTCTATTCCTATTTGACATACATTTTTGCTCAAACTTGTGAACTGCTCCCATCGTTTTGGGAAGCAGTACAGATGCACTCATTTAACACTTCTTTCTCTTTCTGAGAGCGAGTCCAGTTGTACCAAACACTGAAATGGGGAAACCCGTCATTTCTCATCCAGAAGGAATGTATGTAAATTTATCATCTTAATTGATGCCTCTCCATGAGGTTCATATAATCAGCCCTTGTAGCTTAACATGCTAATGAACAGGGTAAGTAGAAATCTAATATATTAAAGGAATGCAGACCAATTTGTCTGAGCCCTGCTGAGACCTGCAGTGTAAGTTTTGCAAAGATTTACTCATCTCTCTTCTATCTTTCACTTAGCTACCTTTTACTCCTCTTTCTGTTGATCCTCTGCAAGTGGAGTGATTCTCTGAAGTGCGCAGAAGCCTCTATGAGGATGTGCAGAGGGGTCAGGAGGATGTTTGGAGAAGGCAGTGGTGATGGCAAATCCCCTTTCCCTCTGACACATGCACAGATCTGCACGAGACTGCACACTGCCAGGAGCAGCACAAGAGCTCTGCGTCCTCACATCCTGGCACAGAACAGCAGTGCGTGGTGAAAAGTACGGGATCCAGCGGGAGCTCTGCTGGCGATGGGATCAGGGAGCAGTGCTGGGCAGGTAGGAAGCTGTCTCAGGCAGCTGAGCTCCTGCGAAGCCCCCCTGAGTTGCCTGGCTGAAGTTTGTACCCAGGTCTCTCCAGGTCTGTCAAGTCCTTGCTTCCTCAGCTTTCCTGGAAATCATTACACGCACAGCTTCAATCTGTTTGGCAGTTACTGTGTATTTTCAGGGCCTGGGATCATCTAGGTAGTGCTGTGAGGTCGAAAAGGCTGTATTCTCTTCCTCCTTAAAGGAGCCAGTGGGATAAATGCTGCCACAGATTGTTTGCATGGTGTAGGCGTAGCATCCCTCTCCCCTATCTCTTGCCAGCCTCATCCATCTTCCCTGGAAGCTGGTCTGAGCAGGCACTGCAGTGTGCAGTGCCCAGGACAGCAGCGACCCTTTTCAAATGGCTCCTTAGCGCTGCCATAATAAGCCTGATAAATAAAACATGGCTTGCAGACACGGATTTACTGGAGAGGGCTAAGGGGGCTGTAGCTCCCTCATTAGTATCTCCCGGTGCAGCATGTGTGCTCCTCATTATGTGGCACAGTGGCGGTTGTCTAGTCATCCATGATGAGGCTGCAGCCACTCCAAGGATGCACCAGGGATCCCAGGGATTCTTTTTTTTTTTTACCTCCCGTGTTAATAATAGGAATTTAGAAGAAAAAAGAAAGAGCTTGAATATGAAGAGGATGTAGGGGAAAAGATTGCAACTAGGTCTGATTTTTTCTCCCTTGCATCTCTGTAAGTCAGCAGCAAATGCAGAGAAATCTGTATAACTGTGCTAATGTGGAATTGGCATGAGCAGGATTGAGACCTCTGTACTGCACAAACTCTTATTTGGAAGCTTTGTTTCTGTTCATTCTAAAATGCTGCTCATAAACTTGTGGCCCAAGTATAAACTTTATCATGTCCCTCACATTGTGTTTTCTGTTCAAGGGAAAGGAAACAATTTGGCTGATTTCAAGTCCCTCAAAGCTGGGGACTCAGGAATCTGGGTTAATCTGAGCATGGTTTGTGGAGGTTTGATCCAGCTTTTCTTTCTGGCCGTCGCTTAAATCCCTCCTACCTCCTGCATACAAGTTACAACGGCATCATCTTAGTAACCCTGTGACCAAGAGGCATGACAGTCTCCTCTGAGACTGTAATCTCACTCTAAACAGCTCTCTGGTGGGTGCTCGTGAGTGGCGATACGTCATGCAATTTTCTTCTTTAGAGGTTTGTGGTGTCATCTCCACCCTGGTCCCTGCCCTGCCCAGCCAGTGCCAGCGAGCCAGAGACCAGGACCTGCCTGGGAGCGTGTTCCTGGCATGGCTCTGCGTGGCTGAGGCATGCATGGGGTCACGAAGAGTGTTAGCAAAATCTGCCCCTTCCTCTTTGCCTCTCAGCCACGTTCTGTCAGGAAAGAAACCTGTTTAGGATGGCAGGACACTTTACTGGTGTAGCAAAGTAATCCTCAATAAGCTCAGGACTTTTCTGTAATGGTATTTAATATGCAGATAGTCAAACGAATGCCACTGTGATATATTTTTATGGACAAATATTATATATTAAGCCCTGATTTATACGTTTGAGCGTAATACCTGGGGCTCTGAGGAGAGCCTTTAATCTCTGTCAGCGAGGCAGCACGCATGCTAAAGCGCCGAGTAAATCTGCACGGGAACACTGAACTGAGCGCAGCATATATCAGAGTTCTTCCGCCTGATAAAATTAAATACACGAGACCACCTCTCTGTGACATTACCGAGCTGATACGCAGGGGCGGATAGCACGAAATACCGATCTGTGCTTCCCACTCTGACCCAAACCCACACTGTTCCTGCTGCTTCTGCCGTCCCCATCCCAAGGGCGCCATCTCAAGCTCCCAGAAGACGTTCCTGGGTGGAGGAAGGTCTCTGTCCGCGATTTTCCCCCTCTCCTTCCATCACTTTGCTCCCATGTGACCGCCTGAGTGCAGCTGGGGGGGTGCCGGTGCCCTATTTCCCCTTCACCGGGGAAAAGTAAGGTGAGCATCTTCTCAGCATGGGGCTCTGCATTTAATAATCTCACCAGCTCAACTGTTTTTATCTGAATCTCCCTCCTGAACTGATAAATCTAAATTGCACATTTTCTAACCCGCTTTAGCTGAGGGGGAAGTCTCGCAGGTATCCTCAGGTGACGCGCGGGCTCTGCCGCGCCTCTCCGGCTCCATCTACTGCACTTCTCCGGGACTGCCGCCCCTTCCCGCCTGCCCCCGCTGGAGCTGCCCCTCCATCCCGCCGAGCCGGCGGAAAAACGGGAGCTCTGGTTTTGTTTGAAAAGCCCAAAGAGCTGTCCAGATGGTGAAGCAAATACAATAGGCGTTCATACAGTCCTGTAAATTGTAATTCCTCGTTGTAAACCAGTCACCGATTTTCAGTGCGTGGCTTGCTGGATGAATTCTTCACTTCTCGGTGCTCAGAGGGAGAAGGAGCTGAACAAAGGTGGCCACTGTCGCTGAAGCTTTCCGTGCTGGCTGGTGGAGCGAGAATTGAGGACATGGCAGGACGAGGAGCTGGAGGAGAGCTCTGTGTGGGGAGGAGGGGGCCTGCCTAGGAACAAATCTGCTGCCAGAAGATGCCGAGGGGAAGATACCGGCTTGGATTTCTGCCGTCTGATGGAGACAGAGGGTGGGACTAGCAGCTGCAGAATTTTCCTGTGAAAGTCCTATCTCTTCATTTTATATTCAGTATTATGAGAGAAGCTGCTCTGAAAGAATATCCTACTTTTCCTGTCTCTATAGTTCAGAGCTGACATGGAGGCGTTATGTGTCCTTATTATAAGCACTCCTATTATAGTGTGGTTTTGGCTGGAGGATGCTGTGTGGTTAAAGACGACTATTACAACCAAAAATAGTACCAGAGCTTCCCAAATGCTATGACTATTATGAATTTGTAGGATTAATATTTAGTTTCTCTACAAAAAGCTCCAAAAGCTGGAAGTCAAAATCAGAACAAAGTTGTGCTAAGGACTGCATATAACTTTATTTTTTTAAAAATATCTATTCACAGTGCATATTTCTGTAGGTGGTAGATTAACATAAAAGTACGGCCAGTTTTTCAGGGTTGTAAAACACAAGGTGCATAATTTATTATTTTTTAGTTGAAACTCAGATTATCTGTTTGAAATGAATTTGTTTCAATGGCAAGCAACATGTTTTTCTTCAGTCCTTGTGAAAACTGGAAATAAGGTAGATTTGGCAGCTTAGCCTATGAAGCTCTGGGGCAAATCTCTAAACCAAAAGACCACAGGGTTTTGTCCTGGCTTTGATGAAGTTCTGAAAAGAGCTAAATTAAATCCATGCTGTAGCCATATGTGTAATTTTGTTCTACTGGAATAGCTTATAGATGTCAGTGAATTTCTCCATATTCCCAGCATTGTGTAAGGGATGACACAAGAGCCTGAAGATTACTCTCTCCAGTAGTAACATGCATTTGCAGCCTTAAAATTATTACAACAGCATATTTTCATTTACATGGCTGGAGAGAATCTGTTTTTGCAGCAAATTTGTATTTCAAAGCAGATTTTTGTGTCCATCATTATTGGTGGTTTACAAGATTTNATGTGGGAACAAATGAAATAAACCCGTCATAAAAAATAATTTTGTCCAGGTGGAACATAAATCAGCCAAAAAAATATTATTCTACATGGCAAATAAAAAGCATATGCTGTATTATTTAAAGCACAGCCTCCATATTCACATACAAAATTAATGTTACAGTGGGAGGTAAAACTGATGGAGGCAGACAATGAAAATATTAGGAGTAAAACATCATGCCAGGAACAATTCAAGCAGAGCCACTTGCAGGGTCATGGTCGTATTCCATTTCAAATGGGCATGGAAATACACTGTGGGTTATTCTTCTCCAGAGATGCACACATAATAAGCACCTGCTCCCCATGTCTACTCTTCCCTTTTAACTGTTGATTTATTGGTTGTTTCTGAAAGCTGTGGTCAGGCTTGTGAGGGATATATAACGTGGTGCCTGCAGGAAGGAATGGGAGTGGGTAGATGAGCTGCCACACTTCCCGTCCCTGCTTTGGGGTGAAGGGCTGAGTGGGATTCACAACAAAAGCTGGCTGCTCCTCTGCTTCCAAGGGAAAGGACACCACTGGAAAGTAAATCATAGCCATTGTGCCTGGCTCACACCTAGGAAAGTCGGTGAAAAATTATAAACTGTGTTCCTTGCCTCAAACTGGAGGAAATGGTGGGTTGAGAGGGGAAACATGCAGCGTTCAGCAGTCTAAGGCATCAAAAAGGATCTTTGCCATCACTAGGTATTTGTCTTCCACAGCATGAAGGAAATGATATATAAAACATAATATTGCATGTGTTTAAGATAATTTTCAGAAGACTATGAATCCAGCCTTCTTACATGTGGGGGACATACCACATACTACTGCTCCCTACTACACTGGAGATGGTATCACCAGCAAACATTTTATTCTCATCCTGGTTCTCGCCAGGTAGGGAGGGGTTTTCACTCCATTCTTCCTCTGAAGCAGAGCCTCACTAAATAAGAAATGAACATAATCTTCAGATAATGTTGAAGAGAGGTCACTACAAAGAGACTTGGAATTAATATGATGTTTATCCCTGTAATTTAACAAAAAAGAAAAAAGCACACAGAGAATGTTCTTGCTCTCTGCCCTTCTATTTCACTATTCTCTGATCTTTTCTTCTCTGCAGCAAGAGTGGAGCTTTGCAGCCATGAGGTCTCGAGATATTCTCGTCTTCATGGTCCTTGAGATATAACGACACAGCATGCCCATTTAGAAACAAAAGAAAGAAAATGATATTTAATTAAAAATGTGAATCAGAAAATGTAGGGCTATTGAGAATCATCCTGAACTGGACATTCTATGTACATGGCTAAAAAAAGATGCACTGTAGCAACTGGAGTAGTTCATGGTTCAGTTCCCCTATGACGGTAAGCAGTTTATTGACCTAGAACTACAAAATCATTCAAAATGACATTTGGCAATGCTGAACTTCTGACACAAATCCCCTGATGTAAAGAAATGGAGAGGGCAGCCACATAAACTTCCACTGTGCCCTGCTGTGTCTTTAAACAGCAGCAGGAGAAGCGCACCTAATTCAGAAAGGTAGAAGAGCAATATAGGAACAAGAAACTCCTGTATTTTAGCCCTGGCTCTTTAAATGGTCCTGAATCAGTCACCTTGGGCCAGATATTCAGGTGTTAAACAGCCAGAGTACAGGCCAGGCTTTACACAGAGCTTCCTGTGCTCATTCCTGAGCCCCTTGGACCTGACTTACTCACCCAAAGAGCATCGAAGTCTTTAAAAACCAAGTCCTGGTGGTGCCTGCTGGGAGCTTTTGAAGAAGGATCCCTAAGGTCTGATCCTACAAGTTTGTGATGGAGCTGTGAGTCCACCCCAGTTACAGCTCTGCTCAAGGCAAGGCCTGGCTCCTTGTGTCTTGTCACCTGCAAGGCGACACAGCCTTGGGCACCCCATTTGCTTCAAGGACCTGTTGGGGCTTTCTTGTATCATGAGTGCATGAGCAGGAAGGAGAATCATCAGACCTTATCACTTGCCTGGCATGTTGGTTCCTGGCCAGCAGAGGATTTTTGACTCAGTGTGAATCTTTTTCTTTGAGAGGTCTGTTGCAAGGAAAATGTTTCCCAGCCTGACCTGAACACGTGGATCATGTCTGCTCTACCATGTAACTGGAAGGGAGCTTTGGGCACAGGGCTGCCAGAAAGCACAGCCAAACTCAGAAAGCAAGCACACCTCCCAAAATGGGGGATGTGAATTTATTCTCTAATGTCTTTCAGCTCTAGTAATCTCAAGTGGTCCAGTAATCTCAATTGCTATAAATAACACCACAAATGTTCTTCTGCAGAAGCTTTATCTTTTGGCTGATACCATCCCTGTAAGTGTTAAGACACTGTTGGGCCCAGTTTTTGCTGTAGCCAAATGGGACTAGAAGGAAATCAATAGCCCCATTTTGCCTGTCACTTACTTAAGCTTGATTTGAACCCATGTTTGTAAAGCTGAAAGCTTTAGTAATCCGTTGCTGTGCCTCCCACAGCCAGCCCACCTCTGAGAATTTCATATTCCTATATTTTAAGAAAAAATACACTGGATAATGAAAACACATGTTTGTTTAATTTTAATATGTTTAAATCAACAGGCTGTGCCAGAAAGAGGCTGCTTTGAAAGGAGACACATCTGCTCAGAGCAAAGACTTCCATAACTCATTCAGAGTTATTGGTCATACACACAATATTAGTGATAAAAATTGATTATCCATTCCCACTTGCTTCACGATCCATAGCGTTTTTTTCATTCATATTGTAAGTTGGTTTATACAGAGTGAGATAGTGTCATTCAAATAGCTGAGGATGAGTATGATACATCTTACTAAAAGCCTACACCAGCAGAAAGCAGGATTTTTTTTATATTAGTCTTGTCCTGTCTTGAAGGTAGAAATAATCTAGATTTGGCAAGTATCTTGACTTCCTTCAATCCTGAAGAGCAAATGCCCTTCTGTCAGTGTGTGTGCACTGCCCACTTAGGCTCACTGCTGCCCTTTTATCCCCAAGGGCAAAGTTTGGGACTTGGTAGAGAACTGTCATTTAAAGAAGAGTTTTCTGAGATTCCTAGCTCATTTTGGGACTGTCACCAACAGCTAATACAAGGCAAGGGAGAGGGAGAAGAACTGAATATTGCAAGGATGGAGAGAAAAATTAAAGGGAGGGACAAAGCTCAGAGCTTCTGCAAAACCTTCTGAGTGACAGCTCTGCTTTGAACATCATGTTTCAGCAACATGGGCTCAGCTGCTCCCAAGAAGGGCACCATACATAAGACACCTCCAACAGGGTGACATCGTGGCCATTACCATCCAGAGCCTTATGCACCCTCTTGCAGCTGTCAGGGAGAGGAGGAGTATTCCTGCCATCAATCCTGTGTTCACAGGCATTGAAAGGGCAGAGAAGTTTGGATATCCCCTTCGGATGAAACTGTAAACATTGCAATCTCCAACTTAAGCTGATCTTTGGAGTCTAACAGGTAGATATGGTGGGAGAACAGAGATAACCCTGAAATGGTATAATTTGTAGTGTTGCAGTTGTGAGGGTGAGTTTATTGACATGACCTTAACTCCCTGTTAAGAGAGTGATTAAACCATGACACTCCCTTACAAAAAATGGAGAGGGATTTACTAGTCTGGCCAGAGATATTTTTTTATTTACTTAGACCTAAGAGGCTTTTGTTATTAGATCCGAAACTGCATCCTGAGGATTCCACCTTTCCCTCTGTAACTCCTTTTAGCATAAACAGGTATTATCTGCACACAAGGGAAAAGGGAGAACAGACTCCTTATAAAAATACTTCACACCTGAAGTGCATCTGTAGTAGCTTCTCTCACACAGTGAAACACCCAAAGCATAGACTAACATGAGATTGAAAAGAGAGGTGTTTCCACTTGGGACTATTAAATGTAAATCTCCTTTTGTTCAATAAGGGGATGAGACAAGTTTTGCTACTCAGTTGCTGTGTAATCTCTTTTTGAGCGAGGACTGCTTGTCCTGCACGGGATCTCGAGCTCCTGAGGGCAACCGCAGCGCAAGCCACTGATGCCAGCAAGGGCAATAAGAAAACCAGCCACGTCTACATCCCTACAGCCCCCTCACCTCCGGCGTTTATGAGCTGCACCCGATCTTTAGGGCGCCATCTCTGCTCTTCGCCGAGGTCTGAAGGAGGGATGCGGGGCATGCAGCGGGGCGGGCCAGGGCCGCGCAGCCCCTCCTCGGCGAGGCGCCCGTGGGGAGCGGCGCCGGGGCTGGGGCAGGCGGGAGGCGCAGCCCGGGCTGCCTGTGCTGCCAAACCTGGCGCTGCTTTGCCATCTAGTGCCGCGCGTCCGGATTGCAGGAGCCCAGCATCGCACGGGCACCCCAGCTGCAACCACCGCGGCTTCAGCCTGCGTTGGTTTTGGTTGGGTTGTTTTTTGTTTGTTTGTTTGTTTGTTTGTTTGTTTTTTCCCAACATTAGTTCGCGTCAATATTTCACGTGCCGCAATGGCTGCATAACCGCGTCTGGAAGGAGCGGTGGGTGCTTCGTGCGGTCGATAGCAGTGGGAAGGGAATAAATCACGGGCGGCCACAGGAGCTGCCTGTGGCTCGCTGGGAAACCCTTCCCTCACTGATTTGCAGTCTCCCGAAAGTGGATATTTAGTGTCAGTCGGATCTCCCGGTTCAGGGTTGAAACTGGGACGGAAGCAGAGCCGCTGCAGCGCTGTTGCCACCATTCAACTTGTTTTGCAAATGAAGCTGCTTCAGTTGTGAAGTTGTGAGGGACATCTTTTAGGATTTACAAGGGAAGGCTTGGGAGCAGAGCCAGGTGAATCCATTTCAGTGACACTGAGAAATGGATCCGACCGGCTTTGTGGACCCTCCCTCTCCCCTGGAAATTGTCCATGAGTAGGTCACAATTTTCTCACATTAACTCATTCTTCTAAATTACCTGGTCAAAAATTTCAGTGAACATAGGATGTCCCGAAAGGATGTGCAGGCAATTTATTGGGGAGCCCTGGAGTCACAGGAATTATAGCTGGTTGACTAGATGCACGGGAACACTGTACTAAGCCTTTTGGTCCAGACACACAAGGCTTACTCATGTGTATGAATTTCTGATTTACTCTCTGAAATAATTCTCCCCTGTTCATTTAGAGAGTGCTGTGTCTACAAACTTTGGGGCTGTGACATTTTTAAGACTATAACTAGATATGAAAAAATGCCTGAGATGCAAATCCAACCTAATTTCCCATAAAGTACAAATTAATATTTGCTGAACCTTTTCGTTTTAGGTTTAATTTCAACAAATTCTAGTCACCTCTGAAATAGAGAGGGCATAGATAAGAGAGTTTGGCTGCCTCACAATCAGTTCCCAGCATGTAAAACTAAAAGGTCTCATGCTTCATGAACTGAATTTAACAGGGACAGGTTTGGACTTTGAATATCATTTCCTTAAAGAAGAAGAAGAAAAAAATCCTTTTGTTGGCAACCAGTTTCCAGAGGAGTTTTAGAAATAATTTCTGGGTTTTTTTTATGTGAAACTTCCTTCAGCAGTTGGATCCACACAAACATCTTTACAGGCCTAAGAAATTGTCATAGGGAGGAGTTGGCATTGCTTGGGCAAAGGACAAGCACATAAACTGTGTCCCAAGCAGCTTAAAAAGTAGATAATGATGAGGCAAAGCAAAAGGACACAGACTTAAATTGGAGACTGAGACAGTCAGAAAGGGTGAAGACAACAATAATAAACTAATGAGCTGTTTTCAAAATGCCTCTCCCGCTGCTCAGGAAAACAGGGCAACAGATGTGCCACCACAAAGAAAATTTGGCAGGTTTCAGGTAAAGCCATACCACACCCTGTGGGCTTGGTGAGCTATGAATAATACCAAAGTTTCATTTGACATGCTAGCACAGGCTATATTGTCATCTACAATTCAAATCTTTACTTAAGAGGTTATTGGGTTTGCTGGCAAGAGAGAATAACAAAGAAGTGTTTGAAGAAAAGATCCAGTGAGACCTGGTTTTCTACAGATTCATGGCTTAAGGCTGAGAACCTAAGAGGAATTTGTACTGTATAATAGCAGTTATGCCCACACTGTACTCTTTCCTGCAGCTGGGAATATTAATAAGGTCTTTTCCATCCACCTTCCTGCTTTCATGCAACCCACAGGAAATGTCTGTCTTAGACATCTTTGGACCTCTGTCACATTTGGTTAAATTGGGTGGTAAAGTTTGAAAACTGTTGAGGTTACCTGGACTCAAATCAACAAATGGCCTGAATTAGTCTGTTTTCCTTACAGACTCAAGTTATTCAGCACAGAGGTGGAAGGATAAAGACTTCAGCCTTCAAAAAGGGATTCTATTGCAGCAGAAAGGATGACCTTTCCTAAGCCTGGCAAGCATTTCCGTCATTATCAACAATAATGGCTAATAAAGTTATAAAAATAACAGCTGAGCTTTTACGTAATAGCTTACATCTCAAAGTGCTTTTCAGCTTTTCTCCACTTTCAGAGTAATTCTCTCAAAATTCATTGCATTTTTTGCAGTGTTGCTATAGCCCAGTCTCTTCTTGGATAGGACAAAAGAAAATCACATGGATTGCAGCACAGTGCAAGTCAGTGGAGGGAGAGGAAATTTTAGGCAGAGACATTCAGATAGATTCCTGCTTGATCATAAAATGTCAGGGTTTCTTTCATGTTAAAGCAAGGAAGACAGGACTTAGAGAGTAGATGTCTTATTCAGTGTTTTTTTCTGCTAGACTGGGCAAACTGTGAGCATAACTGTAGGCAAGACACCCCAAAACCAACCTCCTGTCCATATAAGGAGCTGGGTTTGGGTCAGAGGTATACTTGTGAGCACAGAAGTGCAGCAATGTTGATTTTGTGAGATGTGCAGTGATGTGCGATCTCACAGATCCTAAAACGTCCAGAGCACACACCAGATAATGCCTCAGATCCAAACTAGTAAATGCCTCTCTTCTGAGGACTTGAATGCCAAAGATTGTTCAAAGGCAGAGAACAGGCCATTGAAAAGCTTTTGAAAGGATTGCTGCTGAGCTGTGATTCAGTTTAACTTTTGGGGCAGGATATTTGCTTGTATTCTTACAAAAATGTGAGCTGTGGAGTCTCTGCATGTATTAGGATATGCATACAAAGAGACAGAGAGGAAAAATTACTGAATACTTTATACTTTACAGATTCTAAAATTGACGGTAGTTGCACATTGAGGGGAAGCTGAACTCGCCTGCTATCAGCACAGAGACAATGATTGTGCCATTTAGAAAACATGCAGAAAGGGTACTGTAACACTTATTAATTAGTTTATCTTTACAGTATTTAATTAAGGCATTATTATTATTGTTATCATTGTTGTTATTTTTCTCCCAGTGAGAGTACACAGAGAATGACTAAATAATTCGGACAGACGAAGCATGATTGGGAAAGAAAAGGGTTTCTAAGCACCTCATTTCCCTCCATCTTGTTCCCTCCAGAAAGGAGAATAAAATCCCATGGTTTTCACACAGAACTTACGGCAGGAGACAGGCAGCAAATAATTAAGCATTCTTTTCTGACAGCTCAGTTTAGGCATTCCCTGTGTGCCAGTGAGGGTAGGAGGGGGCTGCACACAGCCAGTGCTTGGTCACTGACCCAAACTGTGCCAGAGGGTCGATGCCAAGCATGGCTGAAGTCCAACAGATGGGCATAAACAGCAAAGGGTAGTGGGTTTGTAGAAGGGTCAACACCTGGATGATCTTTAGAGGAAGAAAGAGTGGCACACCTTTAGCTTGCTTTGGGTTCGTATGAAAGCAAGTAAGTGGCAAAAGCCAAGTCCATCTCCCTGAGTGAGACACAAGAGCAACCAGGAGATGCTGGGGCAAGCCCAGGTACAGCCTGCACCAGGTGCTGGTGTTACACCAGGTCTGCTGGTCTGGGCATGGAGCTGACGGATCAACGGGATGGGATCCTGAGTAACCAGCCCTCCATCCAAACGCTCCCCTCTGATAAAGGAACCTTGGGTGTCTCCTTTAAAGCTCCTTAGAGCTACAGAAGCTCAGGTTTTTCTTTCTTTCTTTTTCTTTTTTTTTTTTTTTTGATGAAATAATGGATGTGGCTGGAGGTGGAGCTGAGACGATAGAAGCATAAACTACACTTAGTCTTCCTTCTGTACCTTGTTGATGCAATCAGCACAGGTAGCTAAAGAGAGACAGAGGCATTAAGGAAAGAACTGAATGACTTTTCAGAAAGGCTGAACTACTTCTCCATGTCAGTAATGCTGTGTCAGGGATGCTCTTTGGTTATTTTTCCCTCCAAAATAACAATATGTGAAGTTGTATGAAGAATGTTTGGTAGGAATCACCAATTGTGTGTAAAGCTACTTCTGGAAGTTCTATAAATGAGATTAACAAGCAACTTACATGGGCGTGAGGTCAATTTCCATCAAATTTTAATGGGATTTGCGCATCTGTTATCTCAGTCTTGAACAAAATTCTAAAACTGTTGGTTTTCACAGGAGCATTGCTTAACTGCCTTCTTTGTACTGTAGTAAAAACCATCAAAGTCCTTTAAATACAAATCAATATAATGGACAAAATTACCATTTGAAAATTGTGGGCTACTATAGTAATTTAAAGAAAACATTCTTAATCTTGCTAATCCCTATTCAAATAAATCCAACAACTACTTTAGGAGGCATATAATGATCTAATGTACTCAGCCAGCTCTGTGTCTCCTTGAATAACTCAAGGGGACAAAACAAAACAAAATTCCAGCCAGTAGCCAGATGGGGATATGGCACAACTTAGTAAATTAAAGTAAGATGGGAGACAGATGGAGGCCTTTTCAGAAGTCAGATTTTGGTAGTTGGAAAGGACAGTGATACTTTGGCTGTGATAAAATCCCAGCAGATTGGAATAAAAAAGCTGTGGGTAACGTGTGGTCACAGCCTGACATTAGAAGTCTGCAAACTGTGTAACTCCACAGATCTCCCGTGCCTCAGATACAAATTATTTCTTAGGAGCATTGCTGGGGTATTTGGGCATGAGCAGTGCTGGGGCACTCGGGATGCCGTGAGGAGCAGCATCAGGATGGATTTCACAGCCCTGATCTGAGCCCCTCAGCCAGCTGCCTCGAGGTGAAGAGCCCTCACTCCACTGCCTTTCAGGGCAGACACAGAGGTCCTTCTCCCTGTCCACCCCGGAACTTCCAGGCTATTTTCTGTCCGTTTCAATGTCAGTGAGCAGAGTCACTGCAAAGTGCTTTCCCACACTCCCCCTTCCATTCCTTCCTTTTCAGCATTGTGGGAAATACTGTGCCCACACTTTTCATGAATATTCTCTAAATGACTGAATGTTCGTGTGGGGGGATCAGTTACAGATCGTGTATTTTGAGGGTTTGTTGCTGTTACAGTATTTCCTCTTTGGCTGCATTTATTTCCCTCTCTCCCCTTTTTGCTGGAGGTACAGCATATTAGGCCTTATCATGTTCACATGGGAGGCTTCTGCTTTCTCCAAATCATTTGTATCTCATCAAGCTGTACACACTGACAATTACCAGATGGAATGTTGGCTGCTCTTTTGAATTGACATAATTTTTCATCCAGACTTTCAACCTGCTAACAGAGGCACTCACGGTTACCCGCCAAGGTGCTACTCCCTGTATTTTCTGTAATGTAGTGGTTTAGGTGCAATTTATATTAGGATGCCACAGAGTGAGGGGATGGCCATCAAAAGAATGTACAGTGACCTACATGGCCTGGCACATCTTCCCAAACTGGTTCCCATCCTTGCTGTGCCTCATGTGAAGTCCACTACAGGCTACAGGTACTTGAGCCTGTATTTCTTGGGTGACACACCACCTCTCCTCTCTTTAGTTCTCCCTGTGGACACCTTGTTCTTTTTCATTTTTTTTTCAGATTAGCAGCTTTCCAAAGGCAGAGACGCTTGATCATCCTCTCAGCTTCACCAAGCATATTAAGTCTGTGCTGCACATCAACAGATGTCGCACTGTTTGATGGATTATAGTTTAAGAGCGAAAATATGGCCATCCTAATGAAAGACACACTTGTGAAAGTGGGAACTACAGACCATGGAGCATTTTGTAGTCATCGACACAGCTTGGCAAAGTCCTATTATTTATTTACAGCTGCATTTTGCCCTGTAGCATGAGCCTGATTGTAGTGGTAGGAGGGTGAAGGAGGAGGAATACTCATGATGCTTGTCAATGCTTGAGGTCCTTGCTGTCTCAGAATCACAAAATGGATAAGGTTGGAAGGGACCATGGCCACTGCTCTAGCTGTGATAATTATCTGTATCTCAGCTATGCACTTTCTTTGGCAAGTGGTTTGAGTTGCATGCCTGGGTGTGAACAGACCGACCTGCTTCAACCTCCCTTGCAATTAATAAATTTCCCTGTTTACCCCTTTCATCGTCAGCTCGTTCACAGTTGCTTATAATCAGCAGGTTTTACTGCCTTTGTGGTTGGTTTCTCCAGACACAATTAAATTTTCTGCGATTGACACCTGGCTCAGCTGAGGCTGGCGTTGCATCTTCTTGGCTGCCTCAATGTCCTCCTTGATTTGGGATTCTGATCACTGCCTGCCCAGGCATAGCACATCGTCAATGGGCGCTTTCATTCCTGAAGACTCCCTTGCGCTACAGTAACGCAGTGAAGTGTTTCTGGCTCTCAGAGCACTCCGGAAGGTTATTTCAAGACAGCCTCAGCTGTTGTGCCTGTTGTGCATGCTGGAGCCTCCAGCAGGACTGCACGAGCTGTAGGAATTTCTAAGGGTCCCCATCCCTCTGCAGGAGGGCCATGAGCTCTCCAGGGCTGGTGTCTTCTCCTTCACACCCAGCCAGAGGTCTCATTTGGAGTGTCCTTTGGTCATTCAGTGGCTGATAAAATTCTGACAAAAAACTGATTCATGGAAGAATTTCATTTCTTACTGCTGTCCGTGATCCTTGCCAAAGGGTCAAAGCAAGACCTGGTACTTCTCCTGTGCCCCTTCTCTCCTCTGGTGTTTCTTATGGCTTAACCCAAACTGAGACCCAGGCAGCTTCTCACTCACTCCCTCACCAGTGGGATGGGGGAGAGAATCAGAAAGGCAAAAGTTAAAAATCTCATGGGTTGGGATAAAGACAATTTAACAGGTAAAACCAAAGCCTTGCGTGCCAGCAAAACAAACCAAGGAATTCAGGCACCACTTCCATGGCTGGGCAGTTATTCAGCCATCCTCAGGACAGCAGGGCTCCATCACGTGTGGTGGTGTCTTGGGGAGACAAACAGCATCACTTCAAACACCTCCCCCTTCCTTCTTCCTCAGCTCTGTAGGCTGATCACGACACCATATGGTCTGGGATATCCCTGTGGTCACTTGAGGTCAGCTGTCCCTGCTGTGTCTCCTCCCAATGTCACAGGCATCTGCAGCCCCCTCACCAGCGTGTCACCAAGGGAAGCAGAAAAGGTCTTGATGCTCTGCAGGTGCTGCTCAGCAATGACAAACACACCTCTGTATTATAAACACTGTTTTCAGCAAATCCAAAACACAGCCCCATACCAGCCACTGTGAAGAAATTCAACCCTACCCCAGCCCAAACCAGCACACTGTTACGGAGCTTTCTCTCATTTCGTATGTCACAAGCTGTGCTATCTACACTCTTCATCTGCAATGCTTCTTTTAATCCCTTAATTTCAGGTTTGTGAAACATTGCAAGTGGTGACAAGAACAGGGTTCATCTTTCCTATGACATTCTTGTGTTTCTGATGAACACCCTGTGCCTTTCCTATGGATGCAGTTGGCCCCTTGCTTCTGGAAAGAATTTTTGCTATTTATTGTTGTAGCTTTTGGTGATGGGCACTCTCTTGGTCTCAGGCCTAACAGCTCAGGTATATGCAATCTTATGGCCTACAGCTTTTCTTTGTCAAGTTCATTGACTTTCATGGATTAAATGACAGGTACCCAATTTAAAGATGTCACTCATTGGAAAGTTTGACATGGCCAGTTTTAATCTTCATACTAAATTTCCTGATTTTTGTGATCCTGTGCTTGCTTGCCAGGCCATGGTCAACTATGACTGTCACTAGATGTTTTCACAAGTGAAAGCCTTAAAAGTTGACAGATGGTCTTCTCACTGTGCTTGAAGTTGTTCCTATCTTTCCTGTAAAGACCCTCCACATTTAACCTTCACTTTCTAGTTTTTCCCATTTTGAGCTTCTTGTGATTCTTTCTGGTTGGAAGCTCTTCAAAGTATTCATGCAATCTGTCTTGTTATCACTCCTTGTAGGAAAGGACTCCCCCTTTCCCCTGGTTTCTTTATGCACTTTTCCTCTGTCTGCTTTACTCTGGCGTTTCCAGCCACCCGCTTTTTGATGCTTTCTAGACACCACATTACATGTGTTCGTTCATTTCTGCTTTGCCCAGTGTGATCTCTGCACCCACGCAGAGGCTGCCATGTATCTCTATTTTCTACAGCCCAACAGGAGACATTCTGCAAGCCTATAGGATGCTAAATGAAGATGTGTCAAGAGCTGATCAGTTTGAAGTTATGGGATTTCTTTTATATGCCAGACTAACAAGGCTAATTATTTCTTTTAAGTCTGTTTTAAATATGTAGGATTTTTTTAATCTCTAACTTCTTAGGCAGAACATTGATCTTTGGTAGATCATTTATGTAAAATGTATAATTTCTGAAGTAATGTTTTTCCCTTCTTACCCTCACTCTCACTTCTCAACTCCCACCACTAAAACCAACAAAAAGTGACACTGACTGTGCTCTTTCCCATTTTCCTACCAAGAGGCACGCCTTTATCTAATTTATTTTTCATGGCACGCTTCCATGTTCCCTGTGTTTAATCTTTTATGCTTGGTGGGTGATCTGTAGTAAGATTTCTAAAGTAAACAAAGTAAATTCAGACAGCACACAGCCCTCCAACACCACTGTGCTCTAGTCTGGGTGTATTTTGGAGCTGCTTCCCAGCTCTTTGTTCAAAGCATTACCAAAGTCAGCTGGAAACTCCGTGCCCCACAGTGACCCACGAGGAGATACAGCTGCTCAGAATTGCTGCTGGGCTTAACACGTCCCTGGAGATAACTCAGGGATCTTCTGCTCTGGGCAGAGACCGAGCCTTGCCCCTACAGGGGCTCTTCCAACTTGCACTAAATGAGACGCCCGTTACCTGCGCCAAGGTGGGGAATTGTATTATTAAGATTAAGTTCTAATATTCGTTGCTCTGATCCCATGCACAAAGGCAATCTATTAATTGCACCCTTCCTTGATTAAACAGTCTTATTCCAAGCACCTGAGCTGCATGAAAGTTCAGGCCCTGCCACAAGAGCCCTGAACAAGCCCTGGCTACATGGTGTGAGGGGCAGAGCCCTGCCTGGGAGAGGCCGGAGCTGTTCAGGGCTTCAGGTGCTGGTGAACAAACTTGTTCAACAGAAGGATATCTAAATCCTCAGTTTTGCACCCGTGATCGTAACTATGTAAAGAGAAATCTCTTTTAACCTTGTGGGTTTGGTGCAGAAATCTTCCCATCAAGTTCCCCTGATGATCAGCGGGTCTAATCGTGCATTTCAGCAGGACCTCATTTACAGCTGGGCTCATTAGTAAGAGCTGATTTACAGGAACAGCCACTGCTGGAGGGACAGGGGTCCTCTCTTCCTTAATTTATCTCCCTGGACCCTGACTAAAAGCACTCCTGAGGTGCAGGGAGTGGACCCACAAATAACTGATATCCAGCATAACTTGTTTTCCCCCGGTGGAGCTGCCAGATCAATCGTCAGAAAGCAAATTGGGACCGGTTTCAGGCGACTGCCCTTTGCCTGCCCTCGATTTCCGAGCGGCCTCGGTGAAGGGCTGCCGAGGGACGGCACCGCGCACCTTCCCGGGACCGAGCTGCCGCCGCCGCGCAGAGAGGCGAGAACAACTTCGATTCACGCACGAGGTGAAATGGCAACTACAACTGTGAGGCTTGAAAGGGAAGCGCCAGAAAGCAGAACACGAGCTCCTGCTTGTCATTTAGCACAGACAAACGCGAGCGCCACCAAAACAACAGCATTATCCGATTAGCAAGCGCCTGCAACGCGACAGGAGTGGATCTGCGAAGGCAGGGAATCTGTCAGCTGTCATTGCAACACCACCGCCAGTGCCACATGCATTAAGTGGGAATGAAGAGAGGTGGTGCAACAGGTGTCACTGCAATAGTGCCGAGAGGGACACTGTCACAGCTTGCAGACCTGAAATGTGACCTCCCGATCTCCTGCGTGGGTGTGCGGGAGGTGCAGTGCTATATTGCACCGAGGGCTCCTCTGCCTTGCGGCTCCACGGTGACATCCCAGGATGCAACAACCCTGAGCTAGTGAAACTCAGCACTGACCCTGTTAACAGTCCAGAATAAGCAGAGGACTGTTTTGGGTGGGAATACCTCAAACAAAGTGTCTGGTATGGCCATGCTTGGGACCACTGTGGTGAACTACCAAATCTCTGCTGCCCTAGAGAGCTGTGTCTCAGAGATCAGCTTTAAAAGCACACAGACACTTTTAACTTGTCCTTCCCTTGCCACATTCTCTTCCTTCCCACAAGGCAAAAAATTTATTCAATTTCAATCAGAGTATAAGTTATAAAGATACATTATACAATGATGATGATGATAATGATGATGATAAATGGCATAATAGCTGTCTTTTTTACATATACACAGATGTGAGTGCTACCACATGCTTACATTACAGAAAATAGTATATGAACTATCACCTAAGAATGGTTTATCTGATCATATTTTTACTCTGAAGGGTAATTGGTAAAAATAATGAACATTGATAAATTGCAAAGTGTTTACAGGGTTTTCCATGGGATCTTCTGCTCAAATCAACCTGCATAAAACAAAGAAGGTATGATTCACATGGAGGGCTGGTGTATCATGCCCATCTTCCACTTTCAAGACGGTACAGGCCAGTTCATTAGGCTGCCACTAATACATTCAGTTTGTTATTTAAATCAATCAGCCATGGGTTGTTGAGCTGTCTTGAGACTATGTCTTAGATGCAGAGATGTGCACCCTCACTAGTACCTTCCCCAGGTGGCACAGACACACACCTTTCTCAAGAAATCAAAATGTTGGAAACATTAATTGGTGAAGAGATTACAAAAAGCTTGGTCCTGGAACACGGTACTGAAAATTGCACTGTCAGTACCAACATGGGACTGGACCTCTAGAACTAGGAAATGCAGTTCTTGCAGACCTTGGCAGCTGGGCCTCTGGGCTGTGTCCTCCACAGCATGACTCAGGTTTAGTCAGGTGGATTGGACTGACTGCAGCACGGCAGAAAGCCAGGCCAGTCCCTATTTGCACCCATGGCATTTCGGTGGACGTGCCGCAGAAGGGATGAATTTTCAATGTCTTTTGTGTGCTAGGACCCCATAACAACACCAGGTGAACCAGGGATCAAAACTCCTGCGAGAGGGGAGATATGAGCCCTCCCTGGCCATTTATCAGCTGCTTCCTGGCGTGGTGGTGCCAGGGTGAGCATCACAGGCTGGAGCAAATTGCAAGCATTGCACCTACCCTTGCACAGCCACCCTTTGGAGGGATGCAGTCCCATCATGAGATAAATGAGGCTCTGGGGATGGAAAGGCCTCCTGTTTCACCTCCTAAATATGCCCTTCTTCAGGCAGGAGGAATCGTGTAATTATAGAACCACAGAGTCACAGAACAGTTTGGGTTGGAAGGGACCACAAAGATCATCTGGTTCAACCCTCCTGCAATGAGCAGGGACATCTCCAACTAGATGAGGTTGCTCAGAGCCCCACTCCATGTAGTGCCTTGTTGCAATCTGTGTCTTAAAAGCAGCTTATTTTTTTTTTCCCCAGAGACATGATAGAGTTCGCTGTGACTTTTTGGGCACCTGTGCACACAGAATGGCTTGTTTGGCCACAAGCAGAGGACTAGCATGGCATTGAAAAATGTATCTTAATTATTAAAAAAGAGAAGTCCAATTGTTCTCAACTTCAAGACACTGGTTGTCAAGAGACAATTAGGAAGGCTGAGGAGCAGTCAAAGCCATAGGTTTTCCAGTTTGGAAATAAGTCAGTGACAAACAAATTTGTCCCCCAGGTAGAATTTGCCTCCTGACTGTTGTAACTGTGCAGGATGTCCAGCATTTGAAACCCTCCTGGGATAGTATAGTGGTTTTACCCAGCTGGCAATTGAGTACCAAACAACCACTCACTCACTCACTCACCCACCCACCCCAGGGGAATGGAGAGGAGAATCAGGAAAGAAAAGTAAAATTAAACTGTAGGTCAAGATGGATTAATAATAAAAACAAAGTAAAATATAGAAAAGACAATAAAATGATATTACTATTAATAATAATTGTAATTAAAAGGAAAGGCAGAGAGAGAGAAAACTCAAGAAAAGCAAGGCATACACAATACAAAGTCCTTGACAGCGTATAAGTACTACTTAGCAAAAACTTAGCAAAAAACCACCAGTGTGTTATACATACCATTCTCATCCTAAATCCAAAACACAAACTTGTGCCAGATACTGTAGAGAAAATTAACTCTATTTCAGGTACAGCCAGGACAGACAGGCAGCTACGTGCAACCTCCAATGCAGGATAAAATGCAAATAAAAGAGCAAATCTGTCCTTCTTCTTTGCTCTTGTCCATGTCAGCCTTTGCTCTTGACCCGCTGCTGTGCACAGCTGTCCTTCCAAAGCCCAACAAAGCCATCCAGACAGGGAGCCATAGGGAAAAGGAGGTGCTGGATGTGTGAGCCCAGGACTGTGGCAGCATCCTGGGCAGAACAGTGATTCCCCTGCAGGCTGCCAGGGGCTGAGGCCCCTGGCCCAGGGCATGGTGCAGTGCAGCCTGCAGGTAACAACCACCCAGGCTTCACATTTGCTGTGGGGTAGGCTCCTTAGGTGCTGTACTAATGGGAGTTTTGTAGGACAGGTAATCTCTAGGAAGGGTTGGCGAGCATCTCCCACTTCAGTAAATGCACCTGTGCACCAGGTCACAGCTCCCACTGACACAAAACACACCCAGTAACTTCCCCTGATTTTGAGCTTGTAGCTGCCTTTATGTCTCAGAGTCTGACCTGTCCTGGATGCAGATACAAGCAGTTGGTATTACTTGGCACCGTTGCTGTGATGGCATTAAAGGATAATTCCCTTTTTCAAGCTTCAACTATTCCTGCAAAAATTTCCCTTCCAGGTAATGCAGGAAAATGGGTGAGGGAAAATATGGACTACAGCACTGCATAAATCCATAGGAGACCTAGCCCTGGTCTTCCTTGGTTCTCTAGTAAGATCAAGTCAAATCTTGACCTCTTTTGTTTGTTGAAAAAAATGAAAAAAACAACCAAAAAGAGAGACAAATCTCTAAAAAGCAAAAATAGCAAATACAGTTTGCAAAAACTGTACAGTTTGCAAAAAAAAGAAGTTGCATTAATTCAAAACATTGTTATATTACAAAAAAAATTTAATCCTTGACCCCAGATACTTTAAATGTAGCAGTTAAGTGTTTCCTAGTTCATGTTTCAAAGCTAATTACAGGTTGCTGAAGTTTTGGAAACTTCTGCATTGGAAAAAATCAGTTTTTCCCCCTTGTATAACTTCCCCTAGAGGTCTGCCAACCCTTCCAGCAATAACAGAGAATAAAACTCTAGTGAGTATTAAACTGAGGGACCCTTTTTTCTCTTTATACTAAAGTCATGACACAGCATGGAAATCAGCCTTCCCAGGGAGCCCCATGCTCTGTGGGAGCATTCCCTTAATCCCCATGACTCTGCAGTCCAGGCTGCTTTTCCTTTGGGCCAGGAGCTGAACAGTCCCACTTCCCATCCCCTAAAGAGCTGGTGAGACAGGCACTGAAGGGCTGATGTAGGGAGTGCAGCCTTGCTAAGGGTACCTCAGAGGATGGTTATGGTTCCACATGAAAAAAATACTTTCCCGCATGTACTTTATTTTTGAAGTGAAGCAATTACATCAAAACAAATGTGTGCTCAAAGAAGCTTACAGCTGTGAAATTAGGCACCCATAATCTATGAAATGCCAAAATTGAGATTGCCTAAAGCAAGTCTAATGCAGCTCTGTGCCCATCGCACTGATCCCAACAGCCTTCACACTGCCTAATAATCTTCTCTCTTTTCTTTTTTTTTTTTTTTTTGTCTTTTCCCCATGGAATATTCCAAGCTGGAAGGGACCCACAAGGATGTCGAGTCCCCTTCCCTTGTTTCTTCCTACCCTCACACCTACAGCCTTAGCTCCTTGGATGACTGGCTGAATTCCCCTGACACATCCAGGGAGACTGTGCTCTGATCCCACTCCATGGCCTGCAGGCAGCTCCACGCTGCAAAAGGAGCAATCATCACAATTCCATTTGGCAAAGCTGCCTGGTTGGCTCCAGAGCTGGCTGCCACCCCTGACTCCAGTGTCACACGTTGTCCCGGGCTGCGGCACCATCTCCGAGCAGTGCTCATCCCCACCGTGGGGTGGACTGCCACTGCTTCCCATGAGAACACAGGGATGGCTGGAAAGGAGGAGAGGCTGAAGGCATCTTTTTGCTCTGGAGTGGGAACGGGGTCCCCGGAAAATAAGTGTGAAATAGAGGAAGGTGTGGGCAAGGAAGACTTTTCCAGCAGCACGCAAATGTGCTGTTGGCCTCCTTAATTAGACCTCCCATTACCGACTGTCTTTCCACAGGGAAACGCCCTGGGGCCAAGCTCCCCAGCATCATCCTGGACCACTCCTTCCTAATTTGACAGCCCAGCTTGGAGAGGGGGGTTCAGCTGTTCACCTGAATCCTCAGGGATGTTTTGTCAGCCCAGCTGTGCCAGCAGTGGCACCCGGGGGTCCCACCAGACCTGGGTTGAGCAAGGGCTGCAGAGGGGTCAGAGGGGAGCAGCAAGGATGTTCCCAGAGCAGGGGAAGGGAGACTGTTGGTTCATCTGCTTAGTCTGGGAGGGCTTTCTTCTGATAGAGAGCCCTGCCTGTGCTGTGCTCACCACTCTGAACAGAACCAGGTGTCTGTGTTGGGTTTTCAGAGCAGGAAAGCCACTGAATTGAGAAGTCAATGTGATTTTTGCATCTGCACTAACACATACCTCATTAGAAAATGCCAACAGTCAAACAGGAGCTTGGGGAAGGGGTGCTGTCACCAGGTGCTCATTCCCTGTAGCACCACAGGGACACAAAAACCTCTTCCATTTGGCTGCCAGACACCCCCAGACCATAAAATCACCACCTCCAGACAACCACACAGATGAGTCCTGTTCCACCCTGCCAGGCTCTGCTGGCACCATCAGTATAAGGTGGCCAGCACTGCTTCATCTCCATTAGCTCTCTCAGCTTTGACCCAGGGAAATCAAACCCTGTTTTTTGTATCCATTTCTTCATCTCTGTCCTGGTTTCTTTATGAGTAAGAAGACAAGTCTGCAGCGCCAATCCTATCAAATTATTAATGATCTTTCATTTCATGCAGCCAGCTCCAGTGCTTGCTAGAGCAGGCTTGTCTCCTGTTTGTGACTGTCCTGCTGCCTCTGTTGTCAAACAACGCTGTTTTATAACAACATTCCTGTTGAAGTGGATTATTATCGGGTTGACTACCCCTTGGGGTGTAATGAAAAGCATTCATTAATGCTCAGGGCAGGAGGGCTAATTACTTCTTTACAAAAAATCCGTGCTAATTGCCAATAACTGTTTTATTGAATGGGTCTCAAAGAGATAATTTTGATTGGGTTTTGATTTCCCTCTCATATTGTAATGCTTAATGCACAGTCCAAAGAAGCTGGGAACAGCTAGGTTATCCAGATGAGCATGGGGAGGAAACCCCACCATTACCAAGACCTGTGGACCATGACAGTCCGTGCTCAGTTCAGCGCTCAGCCTGCTGTGGCACTGGCCAGGATTTTCTGGAATTATACCTTCCTGCTTCCACCAAGCAGGTGGAGACCTGTTTTCTGTAGTCCCCCAAGGCACAGCATTGATTCTGGCAGCCCTAGGAGAATTATGCTCTGGCAGAGCAGAGGGAATGCACAAGGCTCAGGCAGGTTCCCTGCAGAGCTGAATTCCACCTCACCTGCAGGAGCAAGGCAATCCCTGGCCCTGCAAGCACCAGGACTGCACGAAGGCAAAAGGAGTAGCACACAGCAATAACCCATGGGGTCAGTGCACCTGTTCCTATACTTGGGAGGAAGACTCAGTCCCGTGATCTTTGGGTCACACAGGGCACTCCAGGATGAAGAAAATTCTGGATAATTGTTTGTTTGCTCTTATTTACAAATAACTACAGGGCTGAAGGTACCAAAAAATCAACAGAAGCACTGACCAAGTACTTTCAGTTCTATTGAGGAAGCAATACCTTACAAACACTGTATTAAAAGCAAATCCCACAGAAGTACAGTGGGAGGAAGAGTAGGAAACCACCAGGGTCCAAACGCTCCTGCAAAGCCTCAGGAGGTGCCATGGGTTGATGCTGGCTGTGAATTTCACTGGATATGCACTGCAGTAGTTTCTAGCTGTCTGACACCTACAGACTCCCACAAAAGGCTGCTCTCACCACCCAGGGGATGTAGGAGGTGTCCTGGCAGGCAAGAATCCTCCCTGGACCAGACCTCGGACCCCGTGGCTGCAGACCTGAGCTGCTGAGCCTACTTACCTTGGGTCTGCTGTCAGGCACACTATCAGATTGAACTACTTCCCATTTCCAACCCATCCCACTGGAGAAATGTTTTTTTCCTCTTTTTTCTTTTCCTGCTCCACCCCAGCAGTTCTACAGGGCATCAGTCTTCTCTCACATCATGCTTTCTGATTCTGTACTCAAGAAGACAAAGCACACAAACTATGCCCTCCATATGCAAGCCAGAAAGATGTCTTTCCCCCCAGAAATCACAGTTTTAAAAATATTAATGTTTTTTAACTTGGTTGAATGATCTCCATTTTAAGAACATACAGGGCTTTCAGAAATGACTTTTCTCAGTGCCCTGAGAGGTTTTCAGAGGGCTCGTTTAACAACAAGTTGTTTGTTTGGCACTTTCTGAAAGCATACTGGAAATACCTCCAGGGGTTGCCTGGAATCTACTGCTTCTGCAAGTCTTGGCCACATGTGGTGAATAAAAAACAGCATTCAGGTGACTTAGTAGTTGCTTTGGGAATGTTTGGAGTTGCACTGTTGCATAGTGCACCAGGCATAGAATCACAGAATGGTTTGGACTGGAAAGGACCTTAAAGATCATCTTGTTCCATCCCCCCCTTGGATGAGGCTGCACAGGGCCCCATCCAACCTGGCCTGGGTATTTTGTGTCTGCAATATACACTCCCCAGTTATTGATCACACGGGAGGACCACAATCTAAAATAAGTCCTCGGTGCCATCTACAGACAGCTCCAGACACCAAAAATAGCCACGCTGCAGCTACCAGGGAGCAGAACAGACTCCAGAGCTTGAGGACTTGCTGCCTTAGCACACCTTGCTTTAAGGGAGCTCGCACATACCAAATATCTCCAGTCACGCTAGACAAAACTGAAATGACTTTTGAATAAAATATTTCCTGGTTGCAACAGGAACAGGTTGTCACAATGACAAGAAAAAGGCAAAAGCAACAGCTTTTTACTTCAAAATCAGGCCAAGCTGGTAGAAACAGCTTGCAGAAAGCTGACCATACTTTACAAGTTTGGAGGACAAAACACTTACTTACAAAATCAAGTATGTCAAATTATGAGGATTTTATTTTTGTGATATAGGTTCATAGTGAAGCAGGCCTCATTCAGCCCGGGTAGAAGTCTGACATTCTGATCAATCCTTCCCCTCCAGTGGGATGCCAGATATTTTATGCAAGGGGCTTGGCTGGAAGCAAATTATTTTCCTAGCTTTAAAATTATCTTCAACAGTAGTGAGCCATTAAAGGCAAGGGAAGAAACACAGAAGACAAAATCATCTTAGGGGTTGCACTGGCTCCTCCACGGAGCAGCGGCCTGAAATCCTGTGAGCAAAGCCAGTCTCTTCTGCAGCAATGCTCGCCCAAGGCTGGCAGCAGCAGCCAGGCCTCCAAGAGCTGGCACAGTTCAATGACACCGTGAAACATCACCTTCGCAGCAACACACTGTCCTCTCAGCAGGGCCCAGGGCTGTCCTCCTCAGCAGAAACAAGCCTTGGGAGGCAGCTCAGGACAGCACACACATCAGCTAAGGCTGCTGGTCCACCTTACAGCCAAGCCAAGCCGGCAGCTCACTGGGACCAAAGCAAGGTGGTGTCCCTTCTTCCTCGTCCCAGAGTCCCGCCTCATCTGGTGCCATGATTTTGTGGTGGATTTGGCAGTGCTGGGGTAACAGTTGGACTGATCTTAGAGGTGATTTTCATCCTAAACGATTCTGTGGTGCCCCACTGTCCTTGACCCCCAGCCATACCCCATTCCTCCCACCCCTCCTGGGGCTTATCTGGCTGCCCCATCATCTGCTTTCACTCCCACACCTGACCACCCTTCCTTGGCCCAGCTGGTTCGCTAATTGCACAGAACACAATTTGCTCAGGGAGGAATGAAGCAGCCAGAGCCAGCCCGGCAGCAGAAGCCTGATTCCTCTGCTGCTCTTTCAGTTCATACCAGGGGGAGCAGAGGGACCTCAGCCCCTGGGGCAAAGACCTCTGGTACCTGCGGCAGCTCCCCCTTCGGAAAGAAAATCCTGTGCATTTGTGCCCGGCTGACACACGTTCTCTGCAGCTCCGGCTTTATCTCCTACATCAGCTACCCCACTTCTCCCGGCAGGAGGGAGGAACGGAAGGGAGCGCGGGGATGCTCCACCCAGGGCAGGGGATGCCGCGGTGCCAGCCAGCGCAGCCTGTGTGGTCCCAGCCCGAGCCAGGGGGATTTCGCCAGGGAAGCCCCTGGCAGTTCCCCCACTAGCCGGATCCTCTTCAGGGAAGCTGCCAAGAGCCCAATTAACACACCTACCCCATGAAAGCAGGAGTGGTGCTGCGCCGAGGGAAACAATCGACCACGCACTGAAGGACTTTGCTGAATGGACTTAATTCAGCGCTCACGCCTTAAAGCTGAGCACAGCTCAGCTTTCCTGAATGGGGACAGGCACGTTTGGGGGCCTGCTGACCTGTCACCCAACATCAGCATCTTCAAAAGGAACAGCTCTTGGCACAAACAGCTCTTTCTTTCAGGAAAATGAAAAGGGAAAAGAAAAAAAAAAAAAAAAAAAAAGGAAAGAAACCCAAGGAGAGGCTGGTGCTTTTGTACTCCGGAAGGTCACTGGTGGCTCCTGAAGGAGGCGGTGGCACAGTGGCAGCCTCACCCACCTCCCTCCCCTCCATGGGGCAAGGGGAGACCTGCCCGGGAGTGAATAGAGGAAAGAAACTGGGGCAGCTGGTGGGCCAGTTCTTTCTGGTATGGAAAAACATCGCTCTGTGAACATCCTGTGCCTACAGGAGAAGGCACTGCTCCAGCATCGCGTAGCCCCAGCAACCGAGCGAGTGGCTGTGACTGTTCTTAAGCCCTCAGAAGAGACTGCAAATGTGAGCGCTGTGACCTGCCGAGTGGCTTTGTCCCCAGCACCGTCCTGCTTGGCTGCCCAGCATAGATGCAGGAGCTATATTGGCATCTCCACCCTTAAAGATGTCTCGCTCCCTCACGGAATATGTTTTACTGAGGGCAGATTTAAATTTGGAGACCAGGTTCCTCTTCTGTTTGCAAAGCTCTTATTCTCCTTCCTGCTCTGGAAGTGCTCTCTGAATAAAGCTAAAGAGGATGCCAATGGGATTTTTAAGCTATGCTGGCACGCTTCTGCCCATGTGGCTGTGAACCATTTCAGAGCTGTGGGTGGGAGTGCCCTGACCACGCCAGCACCACTCAAAGGTTCAGCAGAATCTGATGCTGGAGGTACCAGGCAGGGCAGCCACCCCTGGCAGGGGGTCCCATGGCACTGACAGAGGGACAGACAGACAGGAAGGACTGGGACTCCAGCAGCTGCACAGCTCCCACAACCAGAAGGCTCCAGGACTTCTCATGTCTCCCTCTCTGTCCACACTGCCAAGCTAAAGGCTTGACCCCAAATTCCATGGGTTTTCTGTCAGATCTGTGACATTTCACTTATTCAAGTGAGAAAGAGGTAACTGCCTGCCTTTCCATGAGCCATCCCCTCAACCCCAAAGCTCTCTTCTCTCCTTTCTCACCAAAATCAAGAAAGAAATGCTTAATGCCAAAATCACTCACAGCACTAAGGATGGGATAATTAAACACTGCAGATTTTTAACAATTACAAGAAGAAAAATTGCAAAGCAGAGGATATGTACTTGTCACATGGTGAAACCAGCTGTAGAAGAAGTTTTGAAGCAATTCCAGTTCTTTTCCTTTTTTTATTTTTCTTTTCCCAGGGTAGTAACATTTTTCTCTTACAAGCAAATTAGTTGTTAAAAAACACATTAAGACATGTCATGCCAAGCTGTGCCTGGGTGTTTCACGTTCACTTTCCCCCCTCCCAAAAAAAGAGTTTTCTTATAACTGAAGAATGAGAAGGAAGCAGCTAGAAATCTGTAATGGTTCCATTTATTAATACGTATATCACAAATACTCACAATATCAATGCATTCTCGTTGGCATGCTAGACAGAGGCATTATTAAAAAAGTCCTATTTTTTTTTAAAAAGGTTTTAAACTTTTGCTTTCCCCCAAAAATATTTCATATGCCTTTTTTTTTTTTTGTGATTTTTTTTTTTTTTTGGTGTCTGTGTGTGTGTTTTTATTTCGGTTTGATTCAACAACGTATTTGGTGGCTGCAACCTCAATGCAAAAAAGAAAGAAAAAAAAGAACAGGAAAAAGGTATGAAGGCCGCAGTACAGCACAGTTCAATTAGTTCATAGCTACGTAATAAAAATATAGGGAGCAAAAATTTCTGCCTTCACAGTAAGCAACAACACAGCTTAATAACAGTATTACACAGGATCAGGTTCCGAGGCAAAATGCACTAGACAAAGCCTACCGGGATACGCACTAGGCATACAACACTGAGTAAGAATCAAAGATGTAGAAGAACATCAGGAATAACGGTTCCCTTCAAGCACAATATTTTAACATCATTTTCAAGTATCTTTATGTTATGTTACTGATTCCTTTGTTTTTGGGGAAAGGGGGACAGGCGCAGGGGAAGGGGGGAAAGGATGGAAACCTTAGTAAAGCAATAAACGAAACAAGAAATCAGGATAAACCCAAAAAGAATATATATTTCATATACCGGTTTATATGAACGTGTGCAACACTTATTAACCATGGTGAAAGGCTAATTACGCCCTCCAGTCACTACATGCACAGCCCGATCGATGCTGTTAATGAGTTACCTTTGTTAACTTACGATGCGACTACTGCGTGACCAAGAACATACAGACGGTGCCGTCCTACGCCGAGCCGCGGCGGCGGGGTCTGGCTCCGGGGGGGCCGAGGGGACCCGGCCGCTCTCGGTGGCACCGTGGAACTTCACAGAATGGGACACTACGCATGGGACGGGTCGGGAGTGGGGTGCGAGTGTGCGCGCGCACGGGCTTGCTCGTGGGGGTGTGCGTGCGTGCGTGCGTGCGTGCGAGAGACAGTGTGTGCTATAACATTCATGTCAGTCTTTCTCCAATTCTGCAGCTCCTGGTCGTCACACAGGCTCTGGACTTCACGCTTCTTGAAAGACTGGAGAGCAGGGAGGATTAAAAACAAAACAAAAAGAAAACAACAAAACAACGAGTGGGTCGCTTTGGTTGCTAACGGTGTTCAGAGCAGGTGCTCTGCTCTCCTCCAAGAAAACTGAAATGATGAAGTTCAACACCACATTCCCCACCCACAACCCCTTTCTTTCCCCCCCACCACACACAAAATTGGGATGAAAACTGGGATGAAAATTTGGGATTGGGATGAAAATCCCCAAGCAAAGAAGCCCATGTGAAGGCTTAATTCTCAATGGCCACGTTCAGAATGTAAAATCTGCTAGCTGTCTTCAGCAGAAGCAGCACAGCCACAACAACACAGCAAGGCTGTTATAGTTTCACCACCTGGAAAATGGGAAAAACTCACCTTGTTACACCATCTCGTATTGGTTAGCAGTAATAAACCGGGACAGACAGCATGCCAGCAGCATCCCGATCAACTGTTCCAGACAAGACAGAGACAGAATAGAATTCAAGTTAAATTACATCAATGCAGAGCATTGGTAAACATGTATTTCATGATCCGGAGTTGTTATGCACAACGTATTTATGCCCTATTTTAAGGACTGCTCTAATTAGAAAAACAGCATTAAAATCTGTCATCTTTCTTTGTCAGATCTTCCTCTTGATTTTTATCATTTATTTGACAGAAAGCATGCCTCTTTCGTATTTTTCATTCCTGCTGTCAATGTCTGGCCAAGCCAGAGGCGGATGAATAAACTGTGGAGGGTATCAGCATATTATAGGCTGATCCCGGTTTCTCTTGCTCCACCTGGATCCCTCACCACCATCCATCAGCCCTGAGAGCTGGTGCCTTTAACTTTATCACAGTGCCAGGGAAAAGCTTCCTGATGTCCCAGAATGGTTATGCTTCCTTTACAAATGATGCAGCACTGCAGAAATGAGCGCTGTAAATCTGGAAATAATTTTTTAAGAAGTCATTCGCTATTCCCTTGGCTGTCACTCAGATTATTGAAAACAGATACCAGGCTTCCACTCATCAATAAGCACTTGGTCTTTTCCATGTTTTGTCCACTGCAGTTTCTTAGTGCTTCCTGCATGTGCCAATGGTGTTAATACACTGTAAATATTCAGCCTTGCTTTTCTCATTGGGGCTGGTCAATTAATTGACTCCTGAGCATATCCATAGCATGCCTAGGTACGACTGCCTGGCTGCTCATCCAAACTGGCTCCTCCTATTTCACTCCTCAGGATTGTGTGTCCCTTGTGTGTCCCTTCCCCTAGACCAGGCAGTGCCCCCTGTTAACACAATCATCATTAAAATACACCTCTTCTGTACCAGGCAGTTTGATTTGGGCTGGCACCAGCCCAGAGCAAGGCCAAGCCAGGGCAACTCAGATCTGGATAAACTGTTTCCTGTCTCTTAAGATGTCACAGTCCCTGTCAGGCCATGCTGCTTCTGCTAGAAATTTGCTGTTTCCTGTTTCAGTGTCCACCAGAGCTGTTCTGGGAATTTCAAAAGGGCGCAGAGTCACATTTAAAAGCAGGTTGAACCCTCCTGTTCCCCACATGCACCCTCTCATTTTGGCACCAAGGACGACACTGCCTTGGCTATAAGTAGATGTGGGGCACTGGTACGACCTCCTGACCATCCTCCAACAAAAACCAAGGCTACCAGGGTCCAGGAGCTGTCTTTTTAGCTGCCAAAATATATGTGGGTGGTGAAAATCCTCCTCGGCTCAGAAAATCTCACTTGGTACCAAGAATACGTTTTAGCCATTTTGTTGCCTTTTCTATTCCCCACTGGGAGGATGATTTAACCAATTGCTGAAGGTGTTGCTGAAAACCAACCACATTCTACAGGTTACATGACACTCCTGCAGGTGATTTACGCACTGTTTCTTTAGCTCAGTTCAATTTTGGAGAATGAGATTTCTGTTTTGGACAGTGCTATGTGTTTCTCCATGCTCTGACAGGCCGAACAGAGTGAGTGCCTCTGGGTGGCCCTGTCCCACCTCCTTCACTGTTGTTTTGTTGTTCGTGGTGACTTTCAGTCTTCACCTTCCTTGGCTGAACTCAGAAGTTACTTCTCTGCCTTACCGCATTTTTCAGTAAGATGAACTTCGCTGCGTATGTAATCAAAATTATTTTCCCTGAGCAAATTCCAGCCCAAACCCAAATCAATTCCTCTCTACAGTGGCTAAGAATGTATATTGAAGTTGTTTGTTTATTTTTCCCCATCACAAACACCCAGAATATAGCCACTGTTCTTCTCAACCACAATCTGCTGCTCGTATCAGGTTTACAAGAGGAAAGATGCTGCAGCCTCTACAAACAGAAACACAGGCTTTTCTTTCCCCCTTCAACTGGAGCAGACTTCCCAGATACCTCTAATTAGGGTTCTTCTGTTCTGTGCAGGCTGTAACTCTAATAATCAGTGTGTCTAAACTTTGCAGCATCTGCAGGCGTGTAATGGTGTTTTGTTTTACTCAGCTCACTCCTAAGACAAATGGCAGGTTACTCATGAATGTATCTTCATGATCTTTGGCCCACTTATTGGTTCTTGGCTCTGACCTTAGGCTGGTTTAGGCATTTAAGTGGTTATAGTGACATAACTATATTTTAGTGATATAACTATATGTTTAAGTCTGTATTTCAAAAATAATGGCATTCATATCAAGCCATTGCACACACATTTTATTCAGCATCTCTAAGTATTACCAGGACATAACAGAGCTATAATAAATATTCTAGAAATACTTCGAATGCATATAAAAACATTTGTTTCTCGATGTGTTGACTTCCACATTTAACCACAAGAGCACCGTTCCTCCTGTAGCCAAAAAGAGGCAATATTGGACTGAGTTGCTGAATTTTCTTCACAGTGCTCTTTCACTACAGGCATAACTACAGCCCTCTGCATTTAAGTCAGGCTAGAGGCTCTCAGACTGTGCAGCACAAATCAGCATTCTCCACCCTGTCTTGCTCTCTGCATTTGTTCCACCACTTGTCTCCTCTGCTCTTCAGGCAGGAGGAAGCTCCTTATCCTATTGTGCACCAGGTCCCTGCAGCTCCTTTGAAAAACCAGAAGAATTTGTGTTAAAGGATTCCCACAAAGAAACTGCTGCTGGGAGCTGCATTAATTTCCTCACACTCCCATTGCCCCTCAAATGCCCCATCTCATCTTCTATCCACTTATTCATTTATTTAACTGTCTTGATTTTGAGCGCTAAGACGTCGGACTTGGTTCTGCATTTGTCTTCTCTTTTGTTTTTTTCCTTTCTTCCCCTTTTTTCCTGAGATTATCTTGGTCTTCTGAGCTATTATATAGAAAGCAGAGTTTTCCATACACTGTTCTTGCCAGAGGAAACTTGAAAATGCTGACAAATTCTTTGGTTTAGACAACAGGGAAACCCACACCCCTCAGGTATGTCTCCTGTACTACCACCCTGCCGGCCACAGGTCATTCTGTAGCAGACTACAGCAGAATAATATTCTATTAGAATATTCTATTAGAATATTATAAGCAGAATACAGTGAATTTCTCATGGCTTCTATGAGCAATCTCAGGCACATCTTAGTTCTGACCACTGAAAACCATCCACAGCTTATTTTGTAGCAGTCTTATCCCTCCTGTACACATAATAACTGGCTTTTTAATACACTTATTCTGTAAGAGTTACCACTGACTGGAAGCTGTTCTGCATGACATATTTATTACACCTTATTATACTGAAGACAAATAAACTGCATTGCAATTTGAATTTCCATTTTATTTTGGGTCTTGGTATCATCATCATTTTTCACTCTTTGGGAGAATTTCTATAAATAGAAATGTGCCGAACTAACTTGGAATTCATCAGCACATCAGGTAAGCCAAAACTGGGGGGTGGGGTTAATCCACCAGGAATAATTTTTTAGCTCAATGCCTTGTCATATTCTCAAAATGCAGATCTCCAAATGTGCAGGTTCTCTGGGTTTATTTTAAAAGAGAGAATTTTCTAGGCCACATGGCACTTGTTTGAGTCAGCCTCCTGTGCCGTGGTGTGCCCCTGTCACAGGCCCTACCTCCACTCTGACTCCACCGTGGTTAGTCTTTAGAGACAACCCGGTCTTAGACCAGATTTCCAGTCACATACTGGATGCTGATGTGGATCCCACCCCCCAACCCCTGAGCAAGCCCCAGCCTCCCTGGGCTCAGGGAGGAGCTGTAGCAGACAAGGTGGGTGATGCCCACACCAGAACTGTGGCCACGTTCAGGCAGAGCCACTCACATTAATGCTGACACTAAAGAGGGCAGGTGGGTGTTGCACAGTACAGAGGGTCCATGGCTGCATGGGAATTTATCTCAGAATGATGGGACAGTGCTGTATATGCCCAACAACTGGTTTGGAGCATGTGGAGAGCACCTGATTTTCAGTCCTTCAGCACAAAGGGAATCATGTGGCCTGAACATTGCACTGAGTCTCCCCTGCTCACAATCTACGAAACCCAACAGACAGTGTCTCTTGAATTCCTTAAGCCAATACCTGCACTGCAGTTTTATCTAGCCACAGCTCTCCATCATCTATGCAGTTTGCATAATTTTATTCTCTGTTGGGCACAACACAGCAATAATTTTTCTGCTCTGAAGAGCACCTGCTAAATGGAAATTATTCCAGCTGGAAGTCAGCATTGGCATCCAAGTCCAAAATCAATTTTTATTTTATTGTTATTCTTTCAAACCCGAGGAGCAGAGCAAACAAGGTCAGCAACACAGTGTTTTCTATAAAAACTCTTGATTCTGATGGGGAGGTCTGTGCCAGGCCTGTAAGATTTGCAATGCCATTACATCAACTTTCCCTATTTCTGGGCATCAGCACATTCCCCATGCTAGTCAACATCTAACAAATCACGTGAAGGAAAGGCCCTTGAGCATGCTTTACTGTAGAAGAACAACATGATTTAATTTGTCTTTTATTTAGATTAAACCTATTCTCAATAGGAACAGCAAAACCTCGCCTACAGCTGGAGCCCTGCCTGGCATTACTGCCAGCCACGTTAACCTGAAATCAATTTGTAAACACTGTCCCTGATTGGGCCCAGCAAAACAGATTAGGCAGTAAATTACAACTGGCCCCCTTCTATTCTTCACAGCCTGGGAGAGCTGCATTTTTCTCCTCTGAGGCCTCTCTCTGCTCTTTTTTACACGTTTGCTAACACCCCAAGCAGCTGGGCATGTCCTCACAGTGCCAGAGCCCAGTGCCTGCACTGGAGAGTGACATCCCCACCCGGCAGCAGGGCTCATGGTGCCACCAGCAGCATGAGATGCCAACACCACATCAAAGCACACCTCGTTTTTCCCCTCAGCCACAGGGACAAACACACCTCGTTTTTCCCCTCAGTCACAGGGACAAAGAGCCTTGCAGCCCGTGCTGCCTGCAGCCTGCCATGAAACACCCATTAAAGGCTGTCAGGCAGAATTGGTCCTGACTTTTTCCCAACAGCATATTTTACAATTCCACTCGTCTCGTTTTTCTTTTGGATAGCTTTACACGATGCATTTAAAAAGCTGCTTTACAGCCTTCTGGCTATCTAGAACCCAAACTGAAACCCAAGCTCGGGAGTCCTATAGCAGTAATCAAACCATAATCAAGGCTGGAAAAGAGTATCAATGCTGTCACCATTCAACAAGAACTAGAATAGCCTACTAAAAAATCCTGATCTCCCCTCGCCCATGCACAAACAGCTCCAGATTGTTCACTTTTTCTGGATCCCAAAAACCTGACATGCAGGCACGTGCTCTGGGCAGCTGCTGCTGTGATGAACCAACATTTCCACCCACTCTAAACCACAGGCTCCTCACATCCAACACCTTGGCTACAGGGCATTGGGCTTCCAGATATGCCCAAGGCATGGCAGTTGCCAGTCTGAGCCCAGACAGTTTTAGTGCTCCCTCAGGCTGTGTGTGTGCTGATGGAGAGGATGTGGGGGCCATTTTCCACACAGCTTGGGGGCAGTTTTGGATTGTGCGTATGTCCCTCTCTCTCATTTTCGCATGTTTCCAGCAGAGTCCTTGCTGTCACACATGAAGTGACTGGTATAAAGCAGCACCTTGTTGAAAGATGCAGGTGTTTTCCTGCCCCTTTTTGATCAGAATAATCTGACCAGACCTATACTTTCCCCAGTTCCTGTCTACATAAATGCAGTTTGAATACCATGGAACAGAAACCCCCTTCTTAGCTCTCCTCTTGTCGCTCTCGTGCCACACTCCTTTTGGTGCAGACAAGGAGCTGGTTTAACATTCTGCTTTTGGTAGACTTAACGTTTCTTAGTGTCCAGTGTTAAAAGGAAAATAAATAAAATTGGTCACAAAGTGTCCCCTCCAGGCTTCAGGTCCGGGATGGGGAGGCCTGAGTGTGCACTCGTTTGAATTCTTGAGTCCTTTAAGAACAAATAAGAGTACTTAGAAGATAGAAGCCTATCCAAACAATGGATAAGCTATTTGTCTTCTTAGCTGTTTATGCTCCATTTAAGCCAATGTTTTATTGGGTTAACCTCTATTTGACCCACTGGAGGGACAAGTTGTTTTCCTTGAGCTAGTCATTAGCTCAACCGTAACTGATATTCCCAAGGAGAAACTTCATTTAAGTTGAAAAAAAGAAAATCAATGAACAGATGACCTCAGGACTAATAAGCATGCTGAGTTCAGTCCCTTTCTGTAATCCTTCCTTCCTTGAAGTCCAGGTAAAGAAAAAGAGGGGAAAAGAAAAGGGGGAAGGGGAGTGTTTGTGCACTTACCTGTGAGAATGCAATCCCAAAAGCCACTCCAGCTATGATTCCCATATTTGTCTCCATAAAACTGGTCACCAAGTCATAACAGCCCTGGAAAACAAACATCATCATTCCTTGTATTGACCTTCCCTGCCATGAATGCATACATATGAATTTCTCATTTAGAATGAACTCTGGCTAGACAATATTTCTGCTGTAATTTCCAACAGGGTCACCTTTTTTAAAAATAGCAATTCTGAGTGAATGATGCAGAGCTGTGGCAAAACCAGTCCCTTTTAGAAACAAATGCATTTCAATACTTTTAAAATCTAAATGTGATATTGCACTCATTTTTATGTGTCTTTTTAAAGAAAGTCAGTTAAAAAACAACATAGCTTTGACCTGAAACCAAACCAGTAACATTACACCAATGTTATAATACAACACAGATGTCAAAAATGAATTAATGATGCCAATTTCCTAATACTCTAGATATTTAATAAAGTGTCCCTTGAGGCATTCTGCTTGCCTTTACTCATCAAAGAACACCAGGCAAGGCACTGAACAGCATGTAACTTTAAACCATGTAACAAAGTTATCAAGGCTTTTGTATGAATTTTTTTGGTTCATTTGCCCTTGGAAAATAAAAAATAAAATTCCCTGTCCTGCTCCCCAAACTGAGCATTCTCTCTGCTGACTTGTTTTCTCAGGCCTCAAGTCACAGCTCAGACGGGGGCCAGAGGATTCATGTACAATATCTGCCCTTCTCTTGGACAGACTTTTTTGAGATGTTCCCCCTCAGTACAATAATGTTTGCCAAGTTTCTCCCTTCACCTGTTTGACCTCCCAAAAAAGCATTTGAAATTATCTCCTAGGTCGTGGTGCCTAAATTAATCTAAACAAGTGACTTGATACGTGAAGAAAAAAAGAAAGATGGCATCTTTTTTTTCTTTCATTATTGACCCATCTGTCCCCACAATCCAAAGTCACTGCTCAGCCCCTTTTGCCACCTTCCTCAAAGGACCAACACTCTGGCTTAAGGCCAGTCCTGAGGAGTTTTATACATTATAACTTTATCCACTTTATTGGAAAAAAAAATTGGAAACTCAGAAATAACAGAGAGTTGCCTTCCCCAGTTTGGACTCCTGTCCCATAAGAGAAGTGTCTCCACATTTCACCTACATCCCTCATTCTGCAAGCACTGAAGGAACTTTTTATGACCTCAGAGCATCAGGTGCTTGTAAAAAATAACAGTGAGAAGGACAAAGAATGTCCTTTATTACAGACAGGCCATTCGTTAAATAAATTGTACCATTTCTTTAACTTCTTTTATAACATCACAAGACATTTGATCCTGAGAGTAATGAAGTGCTGAACCTAATAGTAGCTGAGGACCAGCACAGCTGGTCCTGATTAATTTCTGAAATGTTTATGTGTACATATTAACTATGTTTTACTGCAGTGTACAGTAAGTCTGATTCCATCTTGCTTATTTAACCCATCAAGCAACTGTAGTTTGCATGTCTTACATGTTATGCAATGAGATTAGATTTCTCAAGCAGCATTTTCATTCTGTCTGACATGGCTTAATGCTCTCCCAGCTCTTCTAAAATCTATTCTGTTGAAGAGCCTTCAAGAGATGCAACACCAAAGCACAGTGGTAATTTGAGGGAGACAGAAGATCTTGTCAACAAAACATGCAATGGCAGAGTTTTGATCACCCTCCTCACTTGAAGACTCTGTTTTCCCAAGCCACAATAATCTGTTTACTGAAATACATCGTTTACATAAGGCTTAATTGCTCAGTTCTTACTGTGCATGGACTGAGAGTGCAAGCAGCACCCAGGAGCTGCATTACAGGACAGAAGTGTGTGAAGCACTGCGTGAGCACCTCTGGGTGCTGATCCAGAGAGCACAGAAGGGACCATTTACAAAGGATCCCATCTTTCTTGACTCCATGCATCTGTTCCTTTCTTAAGATTTTAAAGAGAAATAGTTCTTGAGGTTTCTTGGTAAAGGACTATGATTAAAAGCACTAGATGAACATTAATTAGCTAATCCTAATGACAGCCCTTAAAGTTAGGTATTAGTGCCATCCAAGATGAAGAAACAGAGAGCCTAAATAATTAACCCAAGGTCACTAAGCAAGTTAGGGTCAGAATTGGCAAAGAAAATCCAGGAATGCTGTCTTTTAGTCCTGTAATTATATTATTAGATTAATTCTCTTTGGTTAATTCATTATTAGTCCTCAGAAACTGCTAGTAATTTGATTAGCTCATAGAAAACTCGTCTTGCTGGTAGGTTTGCAATATCCACCAAAAGATGTAATCCAAATATACTTATCTACAGGCATGATGAGAAGGGTCTTCCACAACACAGGCAATGAATACTTTCCTTTTTCTCCAATGTACAGAGAGCAAAGGGCCTGTTTCCAAGATGAGCAAGGGGCTTGGGTCAGAGGCAATGATGTTTGCTACCTATCCGAAGTGAAAGGATAGGGCCAAACAACATTTTCTTCTTCTTGCATTTTACTCCCATGCGCCTTTCAGAAGCATCCCACTTTGCTCAAATGTCTGGGACAACTCCAAGATCTCACAACTGCTGAACAGAAATCTGCAACTTTTGATTTTCAATGGCTATGTCAGAAAATGAGACAAAACCGCATGAACTTCCAAACATCCAAATTTCCTCCAGGTAATTAAATCAAGCAATTACTTCAGCTATTTCCTGAGGAATCAGCAGTCCTTTTCTGTCAGGTGACTTGTGCATTTGACAGGAGAACAAGAGTAAGAATGGCTGGAAATGTGTTACTAGCCCTGGACTAGCACATACTGATCCCTCAGTCGCTTCCTACAATTCAGCAGTCATCCTGTGCACGAGGAACTCAAAAGTGGATGGGATTTCCCTGTGCATGCAGAGCAAGCCTGGCACTTGGGGGATGGCAAAACTCTAAACACAGAGGATTTCAGGCTTTCTGTACTAACAAGAACTAATCCTCAAAAATACGCTACATTTAACTTAAAGCTATAAAAAAGCTTCCAAAACTAAATAATAACACTAAAATGAAAAGTGTGTAATTAAATAAAAGTATGTTCAAATATAGTATGTTCAAGTATATATCACAAAATAAAAAAATTAAAATTTAAAATATTAAGATTCAGCAATAACAAAATAACAGTTTTAAAGCATAAGTTAGTCCCTCTTCTTCTCCTTCTTCTCCACAAATTTAAATAATTTTGTGTAATTAGTTAAAAAAGTCCACAATACAAAACACAAGTAGTTAGTTATTAAGTTAAAAGTAAAAATAAATTAGTTAGCATCTCAGAATTAAATAGTTTAACCTTAAAAAAACCCTTAAAACCAAAACTTAATACTCCATTTCTACTCTGTTAACTTAATGTGTAAAAACACTCAGAGTCAATAAAGCTATAACATAAACAAAAAATAATAAACATCTAAATCCAAACAAAAATTCTATCTCTCCCACTTTTAATCCTAACCCTAACAAAAAACCCAAAATAAAACCCAAAAATACACTTCACAGGGGGAAACGGCAGATCGGTGCTGGGAGTGCAAATGGTACCTAAATGGTTATGCATCCAGGAAAGGCTCAGAGTGCATGGCCATTCTGAACTGCAAAGCTGGGACCTGCTGGTGGAACACCAGTCACACCAGAAAGCTTTCCTGCTGGGAAGAGGTGCAGAAGCAGGGGCTCGGGGCGGCTGCCCGGGAGGCACCACGTCTGCTGTGGGTGCTGGCTGTACTGCACACGCCCTAGATCCATCCTGCCCTGCCCCTCACCTTCCTTCCACTTCTACAAAAACATGGAGTTAGTGGAAATCACAAAGAGCAACTGAACAGAGTGGCTCGCCCTCTAAACTCATGCAAGACTACTCTGCTGGTGATGACTGTGAGTTACTCAACCAATGGACACCACCAACATTCCACACATCTGCAACAAGCAGCTCTCATTAAACCATTGCAAAAAAAAGAAAGGCTTAGTGGAAAATAATCCTCTAGTATCCCTTTTACAATACATGCCAGAAAATGTTGTCTACTTGACTGGTTTTCAAAGATGTTTCAGGCTGTGCTCAGCCACCAGCCCAACCTTCTGAGTCACGAGTGACTGAGATGAAAAAGACAGAAGAGACAGAGGCATTTCCATATTTCCCCTGTTGTCTACTCAGGACTTTTATTTATTTTTTAAATAGAGCTCTGAAAATCAGAAAAGAAAATAATCCTGAAGTCTGACTAAGCTGTGCTGCAACTTAGAATGGTGATTTAGCCACAATATCATTCCTTTTACCAACAAACTGTTCCCTCTCTTGCAGATCTCAAGTGAGAAAGAACTGATGACACACTAGCACATGAAGCAATAACTTGAGTTGCACTTCTTCAGCACAGTGTCTAATGCATAGATGCTGCATTATTTTCTCTTTATTCTTCCCTTAGCATTTTCTGTATATTTATTCTCTAATTATTCATTTTCTTCCTGTTCCCCCAGCTTGCCTTCTCAACCCTATTTCTGTTTTCCCAATCCGCTCCTTCAGGTGACCCCAGGGAAAGGATCACTTTGGCTGTGCTGTGCTCGCAGCTCTGTGTTCAAAGGTCTTAGCTCACAAAAAATGTACCCCCCAACCACAGCATTTACTGTCAATCACCTGGGTTTCCTCAGAACTGCTGCATCTGCAATTGGGCTTGAGAAAGGCCAGCTCAAAGAATATGGAGCAAATGCAGGACCAAGCCCATCCTTGCCATCACTCCAGCCTTATTTGCACATTATCAACCAACCATTTGAAATGAAATGCAACTGCAAGCAGCCATACACTCCACTGGGGTGCTGGATGGTGTCACAACTGTCTGGCACAACGTTACTGGTACCTTTTGGTTTACTTTAGTGGCAGCCACGGTCATGTTGCGCAGATCCTGAGTGTTACAGTCACTGGAGTTCATGCAACAGCTCGTAGGGATGCCGTGCTTGAAGAAGTAAGGGCTGGTGCTCCAGTTGGTGTAGCTCTGAATGCCACAGCAGCTCAGCTGGGAGGGATGAGAGGCAGGTTTAAAACACACAAACAAGCTAAACAGAATTAAAACTAGAACACAATCACCTCGGCCCACTTCATAAGCTCATAACCAAAATAAAGACAGGGCACCTCAAGTTTTGAAAAGCAGATACCACCCCTGTCCCATTAATTGCAAAAGTACCAGGGGTGTAATTACAGAACACAGGAGCAGATGACCTCCTAAAAAGAAGGTATTTTATGAGGAGAACTATTATTTGTAACATTTGACAAAGGTCCAGCCATAAACCCATCTTTTTTAGTTGGAGGTCTATTGTGTTTTTTGTTTGTTTGTTTTCTTTACTTTTTTATTTGATTAAAGATGACCCTGTAAATTCAAGACCTCAAAGCATTACACAGAATTTCACGTAACACATACAGGTTCAAACTAGTACAAGTTGATAAGGCGAAGCCTCTCTAACTCACCAAAATAATTTCTAGGACAATTCACTGAGCTGTGAATAGAAAGAGACCATATGTTCGCAGGGTGTATCTAGGAAATCAGCTAGAAAACCCTAAATTGGGAAAGATGCTCTGATTTAGATCCTAAGTCAGAAGACAGAGAGTCAAAAGTATGGAGTATGTGCTGAATTTTCTGCATAGACAGGGCTTATAAATGCAGTTCCTGTAAAAAGAGAACTATGAATGAAATGAACATTTTGCTACAACAGAAACACTGAAAAACTACCCAGAACTATTTCGTTTGGTCAATTTCAAGGAATCAAAAATTTTAAATTTAACAGGTTAACGTTATGCAAACTGACAATTTGACAGCACAATATACACAGTTTGGAGCCCTGCAGTAATCTGCTAACCAGGAGAAGCCAGGTTAGAGTTCAGTTTCAACTGTCTGAAGGTCCAACATAACAGCTATAATTTCTAAAGGTCTAGAAGTTATCCATACAATTGCACTGACATTTCAGCCATTCGCTGAGTTACAATCATATGGAAAGGAAATTGGCTCACAGAATGTATTGCAAACTGAAGGAATAGCTTCTTGCTACGGTAGAGCTTTCAGTGGGAATTTAAATGTGTATTTTATCACTCTGTGATGTAGTTGGTGGACTTGGTCTCTTGTGGGTGGCATCCCCAACTGGTTTGGCTGTGCTGTGGCATTTGCTCCTGGCCTGTGCCCTGTTGGAAGGCAAGGCAAATCCCCACTGCCCTGCTACCACCCCTGAGGGTCAGAAAGGCTCTTCTCCACCAAGCTCCTACTCCATCTCTACAGCACAACTTTCACTGCCAACCTCAGCAGTTTCCCCTCCATTTTCCTCTGGGGAAAATATACCCAGGTTTTCTCTTTAACTCACCACATCTCCTCTGCCAGCCTCTCACTGTACTTATGAAGAGAACTGCTGCAGTTTATCAGTGATGCAGGACATAAGATTCTAAAACCCTGTCTCATCCAGCTCAAATTTAAAACATTTGATAACCTTATTGGCAAATTCCCTTAGGAAAAAGGTGTGCTTTTTAGGAATAGAACTGCCCCTTAAACCTAATTCAAGATCTGGGACCAGCAACGAGCCAAAGGCACAGGCCTTGCCTTTATGAGACAGCTTTTTCAATAGAATTTAGGCATCCCGGGCAAGCACTTCAGCTGAAATACTTTTCCTTTAGATCAGTTTTGCCAGCCTCTAATTTTGCTTGCAAATTACAGCTTGCAGACTGAGCCATCAAAACTTCACATTCTGGGATCAAATCTGTGCATTCTCTACTAATTTTTGGTATCCAGTTTTAGACTTACACTTTCCTGTACGTTGTCCACTGCATGGCTCCGCTCATCATTCTTGTTGTAATTCTGGATTGCTTCAGTGTATGTCCTAAGGAAAGTATCCTTGATCTGTGAGGGTGAGGGAGAAAAACACAGCCCACGTGAGCAACAAGAAGCACAAAATCTGAAGCAGTTTTCACAGGAAGCAAATGCATTTCCAAATTTCCTACCATGACACTCAAACTAGCCCTTCTCAGTTGTTTTTAAGGGTGTTTTTAGAGCTGACAGAGTTCCCTCTTAACTGTCAGGAATCATTCATGCCATTTTTCCAAGGGGGTATCAGACTCAGAAACAAGATTACCCCAGCAAACTGACAAGTTTAAAAAAAATACTGTAAAATGACTTGAACTATCAAGAAGGTAATGTTTTTTGTTTATTCCCCCAAACACATTGTTCCAGCACTAAGTCTGAAGGAGACTGCATGCTTCTCCCTGCTCGTGGATTCCAGGTGGGAGCCAAAACTTGTGCAAACAGCCTGGGGACACAAGCCAGAGGCACCAAAGCAAGACATGAATCTCCTGACCAGGCAGCCCTAGCACCAAAGGGATTTAGGTAAGGAACAAGAGGTGCCTCAGCTGGAAAATGTCAGGCACATCATCAGGAATGGCACTTTGACTGGGTGGGAAAGGGGCTGGGAAGCAGATGATGTGAGCAACCCACATGGCTCTGGCCTTCACAAGAGACTGCCTCTCCCAAAAGGGAGCAGTCTGACACTGGGACTGCTGCAGGTTAGGTGGGATGAAATGGGAATCCTCAGCACGTGGACAGGCACCTCAGGACCACATTAAAAACAATCCACCGCTTGCAAGGGTAAACAGCAGAAAACTCCACAGCAATGGAAATGCCATGTCAAAAGAGGAGACTTGAAAAACAGCTAATACAAAGAGAAGAGACAAGGAGGGTCTCTGAAGTTGTTCTGGTTCAGCACCAGTGGCATGTAGGTCCATGGACTTACAGCCAGAGATAGACCTGATTACAGTGGATAAAGCAGTAGTGTTACTGCAAATCTAGACTATCATGCTTTTTTAAAGCTTCTTCCTGTCCCACTTTCCTACCTCAACTCTACTTCTAATCTCTCCTTATTCTCAAGATAGAAANCCAAATAAGAAAAATATTTACAAAAGAGCAAGTCTGGTGTGTGATGCAGGAGTTTTTTCTACCTTACATAAACCAGAATTTGCCTGGCTGGAAAAGCTGTGTTTAAGAAAAGCATTTAATCTATTTTGCAGCCCTCAGCATATGTAAAAGAGTAAAGAAGATCTTACATGGTGGACACACAAAACCTGATAGCTCCAGAGTAAATCATCAGGCAGCTGAGGGCAAGAGCTTTGGCTAAATCCCTTCATTTGGAATGGCATCAGTTTTTAAGAGCTGTACAAGTCGTTGTTGCACGTCAGCCACATCAGCTCAGTGCCCCACACACTCTCCACGCTCCAGGGTGAACTTCTCAGCAGCTCCTGCCCAGGGAGGAGCTGCCAGATGCAAACTCAGCACATTTCCACCTACCTCGTGGCGAAAGACAAACCCTGAAATGCCAGCCACTAGCTCAGCCAGGAACACCAGGGACAAGAACATGGCATACTGCAAAGGCAGGAGGCAAGAGAAGTCAGAGTATGATAGGCTTTTGTCTCAGCACAGATATTATCACATAAAATGTAACTTTCCCCTCTAGGCACCCTTCAAAGATGTTAAGAAACCAAAGGTCTTTTGGAGGAGATACACAGGTTATGACCTGAATGTAATACATGTGTTTATACAACTCACAACTGATATATGTTGCTTAATTACTGGCTTTTCTGACATTTCTGTTCCCACTTTTCTTAGCATTCTTATATAAATTAAAACACACTCACATGCCAGAGGTGAATCCAAGTCACTCAGGTTTTGATCTTGCAATAAGGAATACAAACAGACCCTTCCTGTTTGCACGGTGCTCTGCTAAGGTCAATAGGCTTCCCCAGGTGATTTGGTTTGTGTTTATCTATCTCACTGCCAGATAGGGATTTGCTGCCTGATTCCTGAAGTTTCTCCAATGAATGAACTGAAATATTGCCTTCACTGGAAATATTCTCACAGTAACACTAGACAAGCTCCAAATAGTTTGCTGAGCCAAAGTTCATATTTGGCTTTAGGTGCAGCATTTGGATCGGGAGCTAAATAAACCTTGAAAACACTGCTTTCAGTGTAGGCACTCACCAAGTACTAAAAATATATTTAAGCAGAAATAAAGAAGGTAAAGAAAAAATGCAAAGTGGGATAGTAAAATTTGAAGTTGGAGCTTAATCTTCTGGTGGAAAAATTACCTTTTTACTCCACCTGCTAAGTAACAGTTAATTAAGAAAGGAAACATTTTAAATTAAATTCAGTCCTAGCAGGATTTAGTGGAGAAAGGGAAACTTAGCTTTCATGAAAGGTTATTGGGGATAGGAGGACAACAGTGAAGGCAGGACTAGAAAAAAATGTGTTCAGTTAATGCAGCTGTCAAATCACTGTCTGTTCAGGAAAGAAAAGAAGTTTAGAAATATTTCTTATATGTACAATGAAAACAAACCCACGTGCTTGGAACAGCACGTGCTACTGTTAGTGGCATAGCTTTAGGAAAGTTACATGAGTTATGGAGCAGCTAGCAGAGCCTGATTTCCTATGGATTTATGTCATCATTCACCTTTATCCCTTTCCCATCTGGACTGCAGTGACTCCAGCAAGCCTCTGCACATGCCCTGACAGCACATCACCAGCAAGAGACAGCAGTGAGGTACTTGCCAGCTGGCCAACAGCTGATAGAATTGCAGCTGCTACCTCTCCCCTTCCCCTCCCTGCCATCATTCGAAGCAATTAACCCCCTTTAACATGTCCTTTCTGTTTTAAAATGCAGCTTAAACTGAAGAAACATCATCCTATCTCCTTAGAAAACCAGTCCCAAAATACTGTAGTATGAGATTCATTGTGCTGTCAAGCCCTTTCTCACTAGTTCAGTGCTTCACAAGTGCTATTTCCACCCTTCAAATCATTGCACATGCAGGATTTTGCTCCTAAATATGCCTAGAAACACAGTTTACCATGTAAGTTCGTTTAACCTGTAGTTACTTTGAATTTTAAGGTAGGGTAGAAAACTCAGAACAGAGAAACTCATATAGAGAGAGGTTAAAGTGGACTGAGGGACAACAGCTTCCTCTCTGTTCAGTGTACCTTGAGTCCCTGCTGCTTTTGAGATGAGGCCAAACATACTAAACAGTGCTCTGCCTTTTGGGTTGAATTGTTCTATCCTAGCGAATGTTAGGAGAAAAAGAAGGGCTGGTGTGCTTTTATGAGGTACTAACTACTCGTTCCATGATTTCACATCAGGGTATTAAAGCGGCCCCTTAAAATACAGTTTGAAAGAATTTCACATTTATGATGCTTTGGGCACCTTCAAGATTGTAACTGTATTTATCTATCTGGCCCACAAAAAAACAGAATTATTGTAGAATGATTCACAGAGCAATTCAGCAGCATTCCAGCCTGCTCTAAACACTTGGGACTATGTGCCACGTGTAGCAAAATTCAGTCATAGTCAACCAAAAACTGGTTTTAGCAATGGGTTTTTTTCCCCCCTTTGTCCAAAAGGCACACACGTTGAGCATAAAGGTTAATAAAATCTACCTTGCGTGCCTAAAAAGCTTCATCAGCATCTGTCAGGGGGTGGGGGGAATCCCAGTGGATCAGAAACCCCTCCTCCCCTCCTAAGGCACTTGGGTTTGCTCACCAGCTTCAGCATCCATGGGCTGCCACGACAAGTGGCAAAGCAGCCGAAGAGGCCGAAGACGATGATGGTGGTGCCCGTCCCGATGAGCACGTAGGGGGCATTGGTGGAGTTCTCGGCAATGAGAGAGATGTAGGTGCCGAGGGTGAGCTTGCCCCAGACGCCGACTGCGAGCAGGATAACGCCGGTGATCTGCGGAGCAAGGGGACAGACGTGTCAGGAGCCTCCGGGAAGCCAGCACGCACCCATCCCGAAGGGGAGCGCTGGCGCCGTGCTGCCGGCAGCAGGAAGCCCCAGGCCTTCCACGCACTCCAGAGGGACAGACAAAATCAAGCTCCAGCATCTGGAGATGTTACGTTAAGGCTGCCACTGAAGGACAAACCTCTAAGACTAGCCACAGCCAAGGGAGGATGCAGTGTACCACCTGCAGGAACAGCTCTCTGCTCCGGCAGTCCAGTGAGAGACATGGCCAACTCCACATGTCCCTCTGTCTGACATGTCCCACGTGTCCCTCCCTGCTCCCCTTGATCAGCCTCGGCAGGTCTTGGCATTTCTGCTGCCACTCTGGAACAGGATTAGCAGAGACTTCTGCTCTCCTGCTCACAGCGGCAATACGAATAAATCCAGCTCTTGCCCATCTTTCGGTGCAACTGTGTGAAAAGTGCTGATTCCTTGCTACTGCACCCAACAGCTGAATGTCAGAAAAGATCACCGAGGAGCCTACCAACCCACAGACATCAAATGCCCTTGCCAAGTCTGGTCCCACCTCTGCACAGCACCGTCTTCGCCTCTCCTTGTCCTGAACAAAAGCGGATTAATCAGCAAAATCTGAAAGCAAGCTGCAGGGGACTGGGAAATCTGCAGAACCACTTCTGGTTTCTCACCTCCAGTTCCACAAACGGCTGGTTTCTGTGCCTAAGCTGCTGAAAGTTTTACCACTGTCCCCAGGGAGGCATAAAAGCAGCCTTCACTGCCAAAATGAACAAGCAGCTTCACATATGAAAGAGAGCTCAAGCCTCGTAATAAAAAGCATTTTTAGTTGGCTGTTTGAAACAATTACTAACTCTTTACTATGCATTTTAAGAGTTTGTTTTCCCCTGGTCTCAGGGGGGGTCCATTCAATTTATGGCACACACAGACTTCAGAAAAAAGGAGGAAAGCCTCTTGGTGGTTTATTCCCCTTCTGCTTCTTAATAGAGCTCTGATTTAGAGGGATTTAAGGAAATCCCTGTTTGTTGGGAGGTCTGAGCCCCTAGCAAGCTTGGCACGGTGCAGAGGGGATGGGACATTTCCACTAAGACAAGCTGAAGATGCACCTTGGGTTGCAGCAGTGGTGGCTGGAATTTTGCTTATGAAGATGAAAACCAAAAAGACTTCCCTACAAACCTTTTCATGACCTTTATTTAGCAGAGCACAAGCAGTGGTATGACTAATGTCTACCTCCACCCCAAGGCAAGCCTCATTTCCTCATTTCCAAGACACACTTTTTATCACTATGTCTCTGTGCCATCACACAGTGTAGGCAACAATGAATGTACTGGCTTCTGCTTTGGTTTTTAGATTTTTCTTTAAAAGCAGGAGGGACATGGGCAGACAGAAGACCAGGACAGTGCTGGCCTGAGAACAAGGCAGCAGGAATAGACACTGCTCCTGACACTCACCATCAGTACACACGTCTTCCCTTTACCTCTATCTCCTTCCTTTGACCCGAAATCTCTCCACCAGCCTAATTCTGTGACCTGTGGGTCAGGCTCAATAGCTGCAAAAGCAGGGTGCCGTGGGTCCATTTACACCTGAAAAGTCTAAAAGGAAACTCAGAGCACCTTCTCCAATGCACAATCCCAGCCCAGTCTTTCCTACTCCCTTTCCACTGTAATATTTCGATTCAGAAAATGATCATACAGGAGACGTACAAAGTATTTCAGATATCCTGGCAGTCAGAGGAGAGTAATTACCAGCCCTTTCACCTTTAGAGCCCCTCTGAGCATTCAGCATCCAAAGGAACTTTATTTACAAACACCTGGATGAGCCAGCACACATGGAGCATGAGAGCAAAATTCCAGCAGTGGACTTGTACAGCAAAACCTAAACTTCATACGGCCCAGCAAGAATTTTAAGATTTGTCCTGGAAATGCCATGACAGCTACAGCCTGTGAGGAAAGAGTGTCATAACCCCACTCCAGATCCTCAGCAGACACGGAAGAAATGAACTGGCAGCTGCACAGCCCACAATGGCCCAAATGAGACATCTGGAGTGGTACAGAAAAACAAGCATTTCCAAAGGAAAAAAAAAACAAACAACAACCCCAAAAAAGGGAAGAAATTTGCTTCTAAAAAGCAGCTGCCAGAGACATCCTACCTAAATGTAAAGACATGTCAGATCCTGTCCTTCAGTGTTTTTAAAGGAAAGCAAAAGAGAAAAACTACCCCAAATACTAAGTTTCAAGGCCTGTCACAAACTTAACTGAATGCTTTTGATTCAGAAAAAGCTCTGGAATTTTTCCTGGGATACAAGCTTTTTTCCTTTATACAAGCTTTGATTTAAGCAGTAATAGCCCACCCTGGATAACACAGGCAAAGCTCACACCCATATCCAACTAGATATCTTCACTAGAGAGATTCCTGTCAGCAGCCAGGGCTGGCCTGATTTATCCATCCTTAGGACCAGCTCCTATGATCATAACAAGCCTCAGAAATTCAGACAGGTTTTGTGCCCACAAATTGGCTTGCAAGTAGTTTGTGCTGGTTTTGGTTGCCACTTTTTCATGCTTGCATCCTGTTCCCCACCACCACCACCGTTTTGATGGATTTTCCCTGCACCTTCTGTTTCTTTTCTGTGTTCTTTCTCTAGTTTGCAACATTATTAGAAAGCTATTTCATCCTGGATTTCATCAAAGGTAGATGATATCTTCCTTACAAAAGTTCACTGCAGTGGAAGCCCCTGGACTCATGTTTCCTCAGCCAGGAAACGAGAGATGTAGCATTCCATAAAACATTATTAGTCCTGCCCTTCATTTAGGTCAAAATTTTAGAGTTTAAAAGAAAAAAAAGCAACACAGGAGATATCCAAGTAGGGCAAAGACTGTAAAGGCTACACACAACTAGAAATCACATTGTTTAGCCCCAGCAGGTCTCACATTTCAGAGCCTCTCAGCTCAGGCTCAGCAAACACACCCCAGAAGCCCTTGACTGATGAGATGGCAGGAAATGAAGCAGGTGGGCCACCTGGACATTTTCTAAGAAAAACTCCACTGAAATCAAGATGTTCCCACAGAGTGTTTTAATCTAGATGAATTGGATTGTTCTGGCTTAAAGAAAAAATAGAAATCTGTGAACCAACCCCCCAACTCTACTTCTTGCCTCTCCTCAAGCATGGTATCACAGGCACATCCCACCATCCCTGATCCCAGCCAAAGGCAGGCTTCCTTAGCCCTTTTACCTTCCTTCAGCATCAATACAAATGTGTCCAATGTTACCAGCAGTACTTCCCCCAGCTCTGGAGCTCACTGGATGTGGTGGGAAAGTTGCCATGCAACAGGCAGGCAGAAATGGAACAGAACTGACTGTCAGCTCTAACTTCACTTGTCCAATAAACCAACTGCTTTTTAGGGACACACAGACAAAGGTATGGCCAACAGCACTGACATGGGGCATGTGCCACAGCTTTACAGGACACAGGGAGAGTGATGTCCTGATAACACTGGGCATTGCTGAAATCAGAACTAATACTAAACACATGCAGTTTCTCAATAAAAGGCAACAGAAAAATGTCCGAGAATTACTTCTTTCAATAGTGCCAGAACAAAGGTTAAACTATCAACCCCCTTTTTCTAGGTAACAGCAGCAAAGTATGCAGAGAGGAGTATTCAGAAAATAACTTCTGTAAGTGCACTGTCTTCAACTCTGTCAGAATTTGCCAGGAAAACACCATGTACTCCTTTCAACTGGATGCACACCGCTCCTCGAAGAGTCTGTTGTCCTCATGCCTCAAAACCCACAGAGCATTGGTGGCATGATATGAAGGTTGCTGCTGCTGATACAGGAGGCATGGAAGGTTCTACACGTTGCATCCACAGAGGTTCAAGACCCTAATCCAAACCTTTATTTATACTCAGGACTGCCATATGGAATATTTAAGATTTGTCAATTACAAAGGTGAAGATAAATGTGCAGTAGTTTATTGGTCCACATAAATCACGTCCTCCTGTTCATTACTGATGTGAGCTATTTTGATTCCTAAAGTCTGTCAAAATAAAACTTGGAAGACAATCCTGATTGCTGCAGAACACACAGCAATCCCTACCACTCCCAAAAGCAGCAGGAAGAGCCCAGCATTTCTCTGGACCAGCTCTTTATCTACAGAACTGAGATGTAAGAGGGAAACGTCATTAATGGGGATCTCACTGCAGGTATAATTCTTCCATTTATTTTCATATTTTCAACCTTGTTAAAAATGTGGGTAGCTTAATGTGGGCAACTTAAAAAGAAATTCAAAGTAGTAGCACAGAATCAGATACAAAATAACCATATTGTTGGTATTTTCAGTTTCTCAATTCTAAATTTGAGAAACTTAGATTCTCAAGTTTCCTTTTCCAAACACCAGCTTCCCTGCATTTTGGTAGAGGCATACTGTTTCTGCACAGCTCTCCTGAAACCTTCTCCTCAAACAGGCTAGAGAAAGGCTGTGTGTAAAATTGATAAAGGCAGGGGAAGACAGAGAAGAACTATCTCAATCCATCTTGGCTGAAGCTGAAAGGTCTAGCATTAGGTTTAGCAGGCTGTGAGGAAATGAGAGAGGACCAAGGCACACAGCTAATTAGCTCTTCCAGACATTTCCCCAAAGGAGGGAAACTTTTCCATGAAGAAAACGTCCGACCTTGACAACATCCAGAACAAATCCTGCGTTAAAAGCATGTCCAGAGAGACTTAAAAATAACTGGCCTACCTCTGAAAATTTTATAACTTTCCCAAAATAGGCAATGGATCACATTCAGAATGTTCTTGCTTTACAGCTTGTCAAGCACTGGGAGTGGCTGGCTTTGAGTCTCCTCCAGCCTCAGCCCCTGGGCTCTCTTCAGGCAGGCAACTAAAACTAATACTTAGTTTTAAGTATTTAAGTTTTAAGTATTAGGAACTAAATCTTCCTTTGAGCTTCAATGCCAGCCCTTCACAGGCAGGGGCAAAGCAATAAGCCAAGATACAACAGAACATGGAAATGCCTGTAAGCCAGCAACACACCTGAATTCTCTATCCCCACATCTGCTGATCTTGACTACACCTGCAAACCCAGCTTGGGTCACCTTTGCACAAGACTGATCTCTGCTGGAGTGAACAGGGAATGAAGATGATACCAACTGTACCTTTGGAAGAAGGCAACAAGTTGCAAGCCAATAAATAACCATTTCTGGCCCCTTTGCAAACTCAGAGACAGCCTGTAAAGGTCACTGTGTTCGAGAAAACACCTGCAGTGGCCATTCTTGTATGTAACTGTTCTAGTGTCTTCTAGTTCCCAACTTCATCATTCCTTAATACATTTCCCCGGTACCCAAAGTGATTATTTTGTCCCTCAGCTCTTGTGACTCAGGCCTGTCCCTCTTCTTCTTTGTTCCTTAGAGTTTTCCATGCAAATAATTCCTTCCTAAAAAGACACAGCCAAAAGGATTTGAAGGAAAAATGCCTCAGGATTAATCCACATTCCTCTCTGCGACCCCTGGCCGGTCTCACCTGGGCAGGCTGCCACGCTTCGGGCTCAGGGTTTTCTCTCCCTGTTGCATGTGTGGAATGTCCAGCACAATGAATCTTGCTTCATGCCTTCACCTCAAGAATCTGTTTGAGTTATGATCCCTGCTGCTCAGCATCCATTTAGAGCTAGCTGCTGTCACAAAATTGATTATCCATCGCAGCCCTCGGTGTTTCTGTGCAAAACTGAGAATCCTGTGTATTAAAACCGTGTCCTCCCTGTGGAAACCATTATCAGGGATACCAGCACATGCAAACCACAGCAATGGGGATGCTGCCTCTGCTCTCATGTCATCACTGGGTCAGAGCTGAGTATCCAGTGCACTCAAATCAGGGGACAACCACTGAATCTGCCCTGAAATACAGTGGAGGAGATCTTGATTAGGCACACTGATATCAAGCTTAACAACCTGTTCCAGCACAGCTCCTTTCTGTAAGTGGTCTACTATCCTATTTCCTTTTCAAAAATATTTTTAATTTTCAGTGTTTGTCCTAGCCTGGGACACTATTACAAGTACATGAATAGTTGTCCCAAGAGGGCTGACATCAGATTAAGGTCCTCAGAGGTCAAACTGTAATGCTGGTAAAAAAAAAAAAAAATAAATAAAAAAAAAATTAAATATTGGCTCTCACGCAGATGAGAAGGTGAATACTAAATTACCATGGAGCTGTTCTGGCTACTCACCACCAACTCTGCAGACAGCAGTGAGTACTAATCCCTAACTTTAATAGTGCCTCTATCAACAACAGAGTTAAATGACCTCTGAAGGGAAGTGAACATTTTATAAACAACCCAGGTGTTTCCCAGCACCCCCACCCATCCATAAACCAACCACACAGCAAGGTCTAATAGTGCTTCCCTTGCAGGCTGGGGCAGAAATGACAACCAGGACTGAATCACTTACTCTGTATGGAAAACAGATAAAAAATCATGTAGAGGTGAGTGCAACCTTCTCCTTGCAACCAGAAGAGGCCAGTGATCATTTAATGAACAGCAGGGAAGAAAACATCACAGTAATTTTGTTTGCTGCAGGATAAAAAATTGGACGTGGCCCAAGAAGTCCTAGGAGCACCAGCAAGGACTGCAGTGGGGAGACAAGAACTTGAAAACAACCTTGCAGCATTGCTCAAAACTAAGGATTTCTTGTTAACACAGTGCAAATACCTATTCTTAGAGAATTTTTCTGTAAGGAAACAATTGATTACATGTCACTTTTAGGAAGATTCAGGAAGAATAAGGACATTTGGGGCCTGATCTCTATATTAATATCATGCTCGTGTTAGTGAATAGTTATAATAAACAGCCATATTCTTATGCTGAAGATGTAGCTTTATTACACCTCACAGTTTCAGAAAAGAAGTTGGAAATCTCAGTAAAATTAAGTTCTTTATCATGAGAACTATACTTATTTTTATGTAAGACACTTCATTAAATGAGAAGATATTCTGCTTTACAGTTTAATCACCAGTGGCTCTATTAATTGATATATTTTTTAAGCCAGCTTGCAGACAAAAATGTGGTCATCTCTGGATAAAAATAAAATGCAAAAATACATTTCTGCTGGGAATTTTCAGACCTAATTTCTTGAAATGTAGCTTTAAATATGCATGGCTGAACATCTCAGGGAAAAGAATTTAGAGAGTGGAGACTTCAAAAGCAGCATCCCACTCTGCAAGGCTAAGGCACACTCCTAGCCAGAGGAACTGTGGTTGTTTTGAAGGTCTAGTAGTACACAGAACAGAAGGAACTAACTGATCATCAGCACAGTGATACAGCCAGGGAATATTTACCTGTGGGGCCTGAAAGTTTTTGGAAGCTTAAATGCAGCAGCTGTCCCTCACACTCACACTTTCAAATCCCTTCAGTAGCAATACACAGAGGTGACAGAAACTTTGTTTACGCAGCACGACACAGCTTGGCCCCAAATTTTAAACAGTTCACCTATTTTACTGAGATATAAGACTTCAAATGATAAAAAAATGCAAGGCAATAAAATGTTTTGAAACAGGACTATCCCCTACTACTTAAATATTTTATTGTTTCTTAAATGCTCTTGTTGTTTGCTTGCCTCCTAATAAATCAAGGCATAATCTAAACTTCCATAATCCCTATGTGAATAAAGGAATAAAATTAAATACTCTGAAAAATAGTCTCTAGTGCTATCCATGCCCATGAGACTAGCATTGTGTCCAAAGCCCAGGCTGAGTCAGACTTCAGTGGGAAGACTCCCTTGTTCCTCAGGGCTGACCAGGATAGAGAAGACTTTGAGGGAGACCCCAGTCGAGGAGTTCTGGTAATTTCAGTGGATCAATCAGTACATAAATTCCTCCCTGCACATGTAACAGACTTACCAAGTTTGGATTTAGCGGTAAGAAAACTCAAAAAGAATTTAAAAAGAGATGTACAAGCTCATTAGTCACTGCACACAACAGCAGTGGTGTGAATCTCCTTCAGAACCATTTTTTATTCAAGCAACTACAGTCCTAATAACCTTTAGAAAAAGCAGAATATGGCATTGAGGTGTGAGATGATAGTAGTACCAAATGCAAGATCATGGCGCTGGGACCAATTCCAGCAGTTTCAAGCCCCTAAATTTGCAAGTAATAGTGGAGGAAAAGGATTTCTGAATGCCAGCTGACCACAGTGTTTATGAGGAACCACTCATGGCGTACACACACACACACACAAGAAGGCACACACAACCCAGTGGTGCATTTCCAAAGGCAGGGAATTTCCAGAGGGGGCTATTTTGAGAAAGCTGAGGCAATGCTGCAGGAAGAGCTCAGCATTTCAGCATTTCTCTGGACCAGCTCTTTATCTACAGAACCGAGATGCAAGAGGGCAACTTCATTAATGAGGATCTCCCTGTAGGTGTAACTCTTCCATGGCAGGACTCCCGGGGTGACGAGGCCCCGGAGAGTGCCTCGAGCAGGAGCTGGGACGTGCGGCTTCCAAAGCCTGGCGCGAAGCGGGATGGGGAGGGGTGAGGGCACAGAAACCTGCCTGTAAGGGGATTACACTCCAAGGACAAGAGAGAGCTGGTTAAGCCACAGGACAGCCCAGCTGGGAACAAAGCGAGCACACGCTGGCCACGAACGCACTGAGGGTGCAAATGAGGGTAATGAGGGCGGGAGCAGCCTCCTCCTCTGGAAGAGCGAAGCACGACCAGAGCCTGCAAAGGGTGACAGCTGGGCAGCTTTCATCCCTTCACCGTGGGATGGGGGCTGCACAAATGGAGAGCTGGGGGGTCCCACTGAATGCCTAAAAGTTTGGAGCCTGTGAAGAGGAAGGGGGGACAGCGGGGTCTCAGCCTCCGTCCGTGCAGAGCTGGGCTGCCTCTGGCAAGAAGGTCGTCAGCTGCAGCATTAATTTCAGTTCAGTCCATCCAAAAATCAGCTTGGGGGCACATGTAATGATAAGGTTTTGTTTCAAGTTTAAAAAGGATTTTATTATTGCGACCAAGCCCCTCACGTCCTGATCCCATTTTATGGAAAATCACTGGTTATTTACATTCTCCTAATGATACTCTGCCATTCCTACTGTGGGGCTGTTTTATTTTTCTCCTCAGAAAGGACACATTTGTTTCATCATTAAGACTTCTGGTGCTTTGCCTTTCTCCTTTCATGTGGACCATGTTTTCCTCTTGTGTTCTTCAAGCACCATTCTCCAGTGTCTTCTGGTGGTCTGCTTTTGAAGGCAGTGCACACAGGATGGATCCCCACTACGCTGTTGTACAGCCCACATGAGAAATAAAATGTTCTCACTTCAGCATACCCAAGTCAGTCCTTCAAAACCAACCATGTTCTCCATAACCATCTGCATTTGCTCTCACTCACACCTCGGCTTACTGCCTGTCCTCCCAAACACAGGCAGCAACACAGTCAAGGAAGTGAAAAAGGTAGCTGAACAAGGCTAAGGATGGCAAAAGTAAGGTTTGTTCTACTCCAAAACAATCCAGTTATGTCTAGCCAAGGTCCAGCACTCTGGTTCTGCATTTACATGACTGCTTTCACACTGCTCTGTTGTTCATTTGTGTACAGCTCTGGTTTTCATGTGCTGCTCCTGCTACAGGAGCCAAAGTCAAAGCCAGAAGTTGCTTTTAATACTTCAATGCTTTTTTAGAGAGAGGAAGGAAATATCTGCCCCAAACCCCAACAGGATTGCAAAATCAAAATTCCACGCCATAATTCATAAATATGATTTCAAAATAGTTTAGGACCTGTAACCATTAACCAAAACTCTTTGGATGAAACTGAAAGAAACGACTGAATTGTGTTTTATATTCCTATACGTAAACATATACTGGTGCTTAAATGGTTGAGATACTGGAGCTCCTGTTTGTTTATGGGTATTCATCTCTGTGTCTGAAAATAAAAGCATATTCCTCATACATTAGTTGGGTTTTGCTACATGTCAGAGTTGCCTAATTCAAATACTGGCACCATTGAGTGTGTATGACTACACATACATATATGTATATGTATATGTATATGTATATGTATATGTATATGTATATGTGTATGTATATGTGTATGTATATGTATATGCATATACTATAGTATATATATACTATACACACGTGCATGGGAAAAAAAAAGTTTCTATGTAGCCTGCACTTAAACTGCTAAATTCCAGCTGAAACAAAACCAAAAATGACAGCCAGCACAGAAACAAAACTTTAAAAATTTCAACCCAGATGTTTATTAAAAAAACCAAAACAACACTACAAAAAATAAATCCAAAAAACCCAAGCAAAAGCAAACTAAACCAAAAAAACCAAACCAAAGCAACACAAAAGAACCCAAGCAACAAAAACGACAACAACAAAACCCCAAAACCCACCATCACCACAAACAGCAAACCCAGTAAAAAATACCAGATAATTACAGTACCAAAGTGACACTACCTTATTGCTGGTAAGACACACCTGACTATACTGCTGGTACTCCAATGCCCTTTTGAGACACAAGTAACCTGCAACTCTATTCCCCATCAGGGCAGTGATGCCACCAGGAAAGCCTTTTAACCACAGGTCTCCCACTACTTAAACTCATTCTTTGGCATGGGTCCAGAAGCTGTGGGATTCCACCATGCAGGATTCCCTCACGCCACCCTGGAGCTTTGCCACAGCTCCTGTTGGAGCACAGGGACAAATGTCTGTGTCACTAGCGGCTGAGCTGCTGAGAGTCCCTTTCAGAAGAGCCCCGGGAGGCGACGGCTGCTGCTTCCATCTGCAGACCCCTCATCCCTGCCGTGAACCTCCCCCTGGCCTGTAAAATATCCTCTGCCAAAACCACCAAAATACCCCAAAACTGAGCAGGAATTCTGCTATTTGAGATGCAGTGCAAGATTTGCAGAAGGGATGGATTACTCTTGGGTTTTAAATCAAACTCCTAGATTTCTGCATACAGTTCTTGGGGCTCACTTGCTGCTTAATCCTTCAAGTTTTCTTTTCCTGAAACAGCTGCAATGATGTCCTAAATGACAGATGGACCAAACTGTATGGTATTTTGCATATCTTACTGCTATGAAAGATGGTTAATTTTTAAATACTTTCAGACTTCTTTATTCCTGTTCATCTCATCAGCTTTAATCAGGTTTTGATAATACAGTTAACATACTTGCTAACCAAATTTGCAACCAATGCAAATAAATTAAGTAAGTGGGTTGTTTAAAGGAAAGGAAGAGGAAGACTTTATCTGGTCCTTGGCTCTGGTGCACACAGCTCCAGAGTGCAACTTGCAAAGCCTTTCTGAGACTCTCGGAGCAGGCGCTGGAAAGGCAGAGGTGAGCAGCCATCCCACTGGATTTTGGTGCTGCTCTTCAGGCCCCCAGGCACGAGATAAATTCCACAGAGCGAGAGAAGAAGATGAGGTTTGCTCTGGCTGGCAACTCTTCTCAGTTTCCTTTAAAGTGCCTGTAGCTACAATAACTGGCAAAAGCCTCTCTGTGTGCTCGGCCTTAGTGCACTTCCATCTTCCCTGGAAATTGGGCTAATAACCCCCCCCATGTTTACATAAAGCAGAGAAGAAATATGTTGAGGAAGCAATTTCATTTTCAAGCTTGAATGGAAGTACTGCAATTAATGGAAAGAAAAAAGACAAATATAAAAAGTAGGCATTAAAAAACCTGTTACGTGCTTCAGAACAGCAGTTAAAGGAAATGATTCACTGTAGAGCCCCTGTTGAAAAGATTAAAGAAAACCACTGCATCTTTCTCAAGAAGAATTACAGTTTGAAGGGGGGTTTCATGCTGGTATAATGCTAGTTTATTTACAGATATCCAATATTTATCTTACTAGCATTCATATGAGCAGTAATGCAAGCTAATGTTACCATCATTATACACATCATTCTGTTTTATTTCATTTGACTGGTTGTTGTAAAATTCATGTTTGCACTGTTGCCAGTCGACCTTATTCAAGCCTCATCTATGCTCTTTATAGGTTCCAATTTGGGGAACCACCTACTAACGACAGAAAATAGAAAACTTTAAAAGGCTGAGCATGAGCCATAAAAACTCCTAGTTGATTACTCTACCAAGCTTTCCTCTTTTACTTCACCAGCTCTTACCACGCCCTGCCAGCAGCTGTCACTAGGACTGTATACTGTGAGTGGCTCCAGGCAGGGATGTAGCTCCCAAATTTGCCATCCTAGCTGGTTGTAGCTGATGCACACTGTTAATCCAGGATGACACACCAGCACCACGGTGGCTTACCAAACAGGCTTCTCTAAGCTTAGGCTGTCAGAGCCTGGCAGGAAAGACAGAGCAGCAGTACCAGCCAGGAAGGAAACAAAAATAAAATCGCTACACTCATCCATATATAACAATAATAATTAAAAAAAGAAAAAATTAAAAACTTTGGTGCCAAACAGTGTGGGAAAAGACCAGACACAGCTTTTCCACCTCATGTTGCCAAGCACACTGTTAACACACAGTAGAGTGTTCTCTTCCAAACTCCAGGCGTATATAAAAGGACCACATCATCCTGCTTAATTAACATACAAAATTATAAAGACCTGCATTTTGGTATGGATTGTATTATAAGGGGGACCCTATGGCTTCCAAGCATGCCAGGCTGTTGGGGAGCTCTCCTGCCTGAATGTTGCAGAGGTCAGAGATTGGGAATTGTGCACTTTTCTAGGGTTCACAGGGAGAAAAAAAAAGGCTGCTTCCAGCTGTGACAGCCCTGTCAAAACAGTCCCAGCAAATTCTGCTTCTTCAAAAACAAAACATGCTATTCCCTTCTAAGTCTTACTGACAAGGAATGCTCCAAAATCAACGTCTGGAGAAGACACAATCCAACAAGTAACAGGAACTTCTCTGAGAGAGTCTAATACCATTCTTTATTTTCTTGTTGTTTGGTTCCTTGATTGAACTTCATACAAAGGATCCTCTATGCCAAAACATGGTGTTCCATTAACCCTTTTTCTGCTTTTTCTTATGGCAGTTTCCCACATGGGCATTTCCATTCACATTTCAATTACATTGATCTTGGTACTTCAGTTGCAGGTTTCTACACTGCAAAGCCTTGATGCACTTTGCAGTGCATTTTGCTGCACTGCAGCTGTAGAAACCCAGAATCAAGATCAGTAGAAAGCATCCTAAAACATGCCACATCAAGAAATGTGAATATCTAAATTTAACAAAAATTTATCTTCTTCTGTTTGTGCCAATAGGGGCATATTTTCAAAATATATTCCATATACACTGAATTAAGCACAGAAGGGCTGAAAGTCACGGACCTTTAAGTCACCAAATACCATGAATGAAACACCAGATGAATGCCTTGTCAATTAAAAAAAAAGTATCACTCTGTAATACAGGAAAAAAGACCAACAATCTGACTAACAAAGTTCTTTGCAAAATGCAAATTGCTTAGAACTAACCCCTTCTACCATTACACCATTTCAATAGATCAGGCAAAAACCTTTGTCTCTCAGGCCACCAAGTTCTTACTATCCATCTTCCAGGTTCCCACTTTGTATCTTTTTAGAGAGATTATAGGAGAAACATCCAACCAACCACATCCATGGTCCTAGACACAGGAAAGGGGCTTGAGGCATCTCTTCCAAGAGCAGTGTGGTGTTGCCAGAGACAGGAGAGGGATGATTGGGAGGTCTGGATGGTCTCTCTGGCTCAGGGAGTGGGGCTGAACACTTTAGTTAGCAGAGCAACCTGGACTTAAAGATTTAGATGCATGTCATTCACAGAGGTAAAAAACTATGGCAGGATGCTAAGGCAGAAATGCATAAATGGGTGTCCAGGAAAGAACACATGCCAGGAATACTCCACATGGGATAAATGATGCCTCTGTGAGATCAAGCTGCCTTACAAAACAAAGCCTAGGCAAGTGAACCCCAAGAGATGCCTCAGAGCAAAGCAATGTTTAAACTATAATGAAAAAATATTCTTTCTACATACTTTGCTCTCTTCCCCAACAGAATTGCTCAAACAGAGCCAAATGCTTGCTTTATGCCAACATGACAAAGTAAGCTGAACTTACTTTAATCAAATTTGCTGATCACTACAGAAATGTAAGGGCTTCTAAAACACATTTAGACTTCTGTCAAGGAAAATATTTTCTCATTGAAATGGATATTTTAATGTCAGCACAAGTAAACACACCCTTGATGCAATCACTACAGCAACTGCATTGTTTAAGAAGAAAATACAAGAAGAAATAAAAAAAAAAAAATACTAGAAATATTAGAAAAAAAGTTAAGTAAATGTAGATATAATTTTCATTGTACAAGCTGATAATGTGTCAATATAAACGGGAAGCTAGGGCCCATCTAATGTGTCAATATAAATGGGAAGCTAGGGCCCATCTATTGAAAATAAAGTAATATTCTTGGGACATCTACCATCGGGCATGGTCATACCACTGGTTATGAGCCATTGCCTCCACTTCCTGGAATGGGTAGCACCTGGAAGCAAGCCATCAGCAAGGTATTATCTTCACTTTTATTTCTTAAACTCTCAATGTCCCATCAAAATGCAATAATATGAAAATATTCCTTCCAAAACTTAAACCCGGCATTAATTTTCATATCCAGATGATCAGTGTACATCTTTAGCAGCATTGCCTGCATTTATGCAGCTAAATGAAGCAAAAAACCAATGTTTTATTAATATAAACAGATGTCCTATTGTGACCACAAAAAAAATTAACATAAAAACATTTCTTTTCTAACTTGTCTTACTTGCTTTATTAAATGAAGGCACAAAGGTAAGCAGGAAGTAGGATAAAACCATGCAGAAGGCAAGGCTCACTGAAGCTTGGTTATTGCAAATTAACCCAAATAACTCTTTCTGAAAAGCTGACTCACTTTTTATACAACAGAAATACTGCTGGAACCATCTGAGCTCCTTGCCAGAAACCTGCTGACAGAGCACCGTGTGGAAAACATGAAGAAGCTGTACAGAAACAGCCTGATGACAAAGGAGCTGGCAACACAGGGGAAGATGTGATTACCTGTGCCAGTAGGAGTTACTAGAAAAATTCTCCAAGCATTGGAGCCGAGTTGCTTTCACAAGTGTCACAAAAAATGAGGGACATCCTAAGGAAAGTTTATTGAGGATGAAAATGGCCAGCACTGTCACACAGAGGACACTGGAGGAAATGGGGGCATTTCACACCAAAACAGAAGGAACTTGAGTAACTCTGTAGTGTCCTGAGCGTACACATGCAGACCTCTGGCGTGGCCTGGTCTCAGTGCTCAGGAATTACAGATGAGAGACCTGCACCAGCTGCTCAAAAGGTGAGTACTAGCTACTAGGGCAAAGCAGGTATGAAAAATGCTTGTGCAAACTATGTACTTGCAGCACATGGAAATATGAACTACAGAACAAAGCCCTGTTGAAATCTCCTCCAGAGCAGAGTCGAGCTGTCCACGTTCAGATTTTTACACGGTGAGTATGGAAGACACAATGACTGCTGCAGAAACCACAGTTTCCTAGGCTGCTCAGGGGGTTCCTTGTCTTCCTTCAGCAGCAGAACCAGTCACGCTCACGACAGTGCAAGTGCAAGGTCCAAGGGCAAGTTTTCAGTAATCCTCAACTCTTTTCTCTTTGCAAGCACGCATGGTCTCTGTGACTCTGCAGATCACATGTACAATTGGTTGCACAGCCAGCTCACATTAGAGCTGGCTGGTAAAATATGAATAAAGGTAGATCTCAGTCTCATTTACAGCTTTTATGTTTCAACTTGACAATTCCTTCTACACTTGACAATTTCTACTACAATTTCAATCCCCATCTCTGAAGCATCAAGCACACGGCTCTCTCTAAATCCACCCAGCATTACTTGAACAGAGTTCTCAGGTATCACTTTTACTTTTTTAACACCTAAGAGTGTTTAGCTCCCTCAAGGACAAAGAGCACCCATACCCACAAAATATTGCCTGAACTGACAGCAGAAACACTGAAATAAGGGCTTAGAATTCTCCGTCCATGAAAACACATTGTAGACTGCAGGTCACTTATTTCAGGTATATAAAGCCTAAACCAGAGTTGGGAGCTCCTACATCCTCTATTTCCTTCTTCCATCTCTTGTCCAAAATACCCAGTGTTGACAACTGTTGTTGGTTGTTGTTGTTGGAAACCCAGTGTTTGGTTGTCAACACTATTAAAGCATGAAGACTGAACCCAAGAATGGGCATCACAGGGCAGAGGATAAAATACAGAGGCCACCTATAGAGCTTCCATACCTACTTATACCAGATTGCCAGAGATGTAGAAGGCCTAGCATGTAAATAAGGACATTTCAAAAGCACCAAGATACTCAGAAGAGATAATGTAGTAGAAAACAGGCACCCAATTTCCAAAGGCTGTCTTTCATTGCACAGGGATCCAGCAGCCTGACCATCTGAAAACCCCAGAACCTATCAGCACTTTCAGGTACCTAAATGGAAATGTGACTCTACATAAACATCACCTTTTCTGACCACTCTCATGCCAGCATTCATCTGTCCCTTCTCTTACATCCCTTGACTTGTGTTCATTTTTTCCATTTAAACCGTCTCAGAACAGCAAATCAAAGTATTCAGTATTTCAGCTCCCTCCCCTCAGCCTGTTAATATAGACACAACATATTTACAGCAGATTTCTAATATAGATGTGTAACTAGAACACCAGCGGAGATGGCTGCTGTAAGGAAAAGATCACATTAAATATACTCTGCAAAGAACATAAAATCAGTGACATTTTGACCAGCAGGCCTTGGGGAATGATCTGTACTCCCCGCTCACAGCGTGCAGGCTGGTGCTGGGCTGATGCTGAGCAGATGGCTGCAGAGCAGCTTTTGCTGGCTCTGAGCCATCATATTGTTTTTCCCTTGCTCGTGAAGCTCGGGTTAGTTATTTATTACATGGCCTGACACAGTTGTGATCAGGGCATGATGGAAATGCAAACACACGAACAGTAAGATGCTGTTTGCAGTTGTGAGGGGCTGCTCATGGTCAAACCTTGATTTTCTGCTGCCAATTTTCCATTTACCACCTCTGGCCTAATAAAGCCTTCCCTCCAGCTTATTGCTGCTCCAGCTTACAACCGCTAATGAAATGCTCGGGTGTTTCCATGGGGGCTGATATTGATGTGTCTTTCCTGGAGTTTTCTTTCTTTACAAACAGCACTGAGGATGTCAGCAGAGCTCCTGCAACCATTTCTGTTAAGCACAAAGGTTAGGATCTCAAATTAATTGGCATAAAGATAGAAGAGTCTTTAATTAAAGATCCGTGGCAGTGAAAGGGATTAAATACAGATGCAGGATTATTAGACGCTAACTTTCATACAGTTGTTCAGAAGATACACTCTTAGTAACTAATAAGATGCTCATTTTTCCTTTATAAATCAATCCCTCTAAAAATGGTAACTTTTATTTTAAACTCTTTCCCTATCACTAAGCTTCTCAGAGATGCTTGTTTTGACATTGCATTTGAGAAAAAAGCTAAACAAGAACTGAGTATGTGTGAACTAAAGTAGAAATAAACTCCATTTGACTCCAAACTAAGATCCACACAAATTATGCTGCACAGAATCAATAACCATTCTGCCTTTTGCATGCATATTTAAACAGGTCTAATCCCACACATAAAGGCAGCAGGTTTAACAATTACAAGACAATCATCAGACAGACTTTAGATCAGCCAGATGTCCAGAAATACATTGTTAATCTCAAATGTAGTTTTACCTCCAAAATTATTCTGTATCCTATCTTCTGCCCCCCATGCCTCATTTTTAAATCCTTCCATTATTCACTCCATAGCTTTTTATTATCCTCCTGTTAACTCAGTGTGATCAGTTAAGTTCCAGCAGATGAACACATTCTCCATATGAATCAGAAATCCAGCATAGACACAGTGCTGCCTGGTATTTACATGGAAAGTGGTAAATCTTATAAGAAGAAAATTAAAATTACATCAATTTATACTTTGCATTAAGTGGATCAGACATCTTCTCTCTCCCTTCCCCCACTCCCTCCCACCCCCCAAAGCTTAAATGACGACAGCAGTACTTAATCTTTTTTGCTGAAGGATGTTAACAGCACTGGGCTATGTGTTCTGCTCCCCTAAGTTTGTTGGTTATTAAATACTTTTTCTGCTTGGTTGCTTTCAGACTTAGAGTCAAGTTAAAAATAAATGAATACAATGAAATTATTAATACTCAGTTCTAAAGCAACTTTAAGCATTTAAGAGGTAGAGAGAAAGCACAGTAAATGCACTCTAATAAAACTTATTTATTTTATTTCAATTTAGAGGTGAAAGACAACAAAAATGCAACATTTCTAATGACTGACAGGGAAATGAAAGCCTAGGAATGCCCTGTGTAATTGACCTGCTTCTAAAAATATTTTGATCAAAACTAAACATGAAACCACTCCCTTTATCCCATAAAAACTCACAACTAAACCTGGTGTGCTTTGCTCAAGCAGCTTTCTCCTACAAAACTCTGTGTCAGTATATTCAAGGCTTAAGATCCTGCCTTGGTTCCGGACCTCAGTCTGAAAAACAAGAGGGTGTTTCCCATTTCGAGAGGGTGTTTCCCCGTGCCCATTTCCCCAGGCATGGGCTGCCCAGGGCAGCAGAGATGAGACCCAGGTGAGTACCACAATCCCGTACCCGACACCCAGCAATTCTGCACCTCACACCAGCCACTGGTACTGCTGGCTCCCTGGAAGAGAAAGCAATACAATTTGCACTCTGCTGAATAAATTCCTCATTTCCTTTTCCAGCTATCTCAAGTGACAGTCATTCCTCTTATCGTAGCAATGTGCATTAGTAGAATGAACATTACCCAAGGCAACTGGGTTAATTTTTCTTTTTTTGGAGGAGGAGGAGCTCACAGCAGAGCAGCTAGCATGAGGGACACTGGCAAGAAGGTATAAAGCTGCCCCAGGGATGGCCAACAGGAAACTGATGACTATGAGAGTGTCCTCGAGAAGGCCTTGGGTTATTCTGTGGAAGGTAGTCCATGGCAGGAAGAAAACAGAGGGAAAAGGGCTTTAAATGCAGGAGGCAGGTCAGTACATGTTGCAGTGACATATACATGGACAGTCAGCTGTGCTGATAATCAATTATCCCTCTTACAGGTGCTGCTTTATTCCAAATACCATTGTTAAGTCCTTTAAATAGTGGCAAAGCACATGGAGAAAGATGGAAACAACAGCAGTCCATGCCTCACAATACATTGGTGTCACTCCAAAGTGAGGCATGGGCTGAATCTATCAGCTCCAAGCTCTGATTTCCAGCAAACATCCAGGTCTCACACCATAGTTCCCATGGCCACCAAAACTTCCAGTTAGCAGGAATGCGTAAGGCAGCATAACTTGACAAAATAAAGGTGGGTGATATCCACTTGTTACTGGATCAAAATGCATTTTTTCAGACAATGCAGTAAGCATGCTCATGGCCAGAATGGTGTTGCATTTTGTCACAGAAACATGGTGACACAATATGGTTTTCCTGGATGGATTTTCGTAGCCATGACTGAGTTTTGTTTTTCTTCTTCAGTGGAGTGGAATAATTCAAGCTTTCTCCACAAGCTCCTCTTTCATGCTTTATCTGAATTTTCTGAAAGCTACACCTATGCAGCATCTCTTCTGCTTAGGAAACATAAGAAAAGCATCCTTAAGAGAAGTGTCCTTTCCATACTCCTCTTCCTTGCAAGGAAAAGCCCACACCACTGCTCCAGCAGGTCACCACAGGCTGACCAGAGACAACCCTGTCCAGGCAGCATTGTCATCCCAAATTTGTTTCCAAGCATATCATTAGTAACTCAAATGTTTTTCTGGAGGCCTTTCCCTCTGTGTTTTCTTTTATTCTCCGTTTCCTCCCACTGGCATCCAAGCGTCCTGAATACATCACTAGAAAAGGGTCCACTGTAATGATTGCAGCAAAGTAAACTCTGGGTTCCCATCCCTTGTTGTGGACTGCATTTTCTGCAGCTCTCAAACAGCCAGGCTGGCTTGGCTGGTGAGGGCACTACTGCATGAGCATCACCATGTGATGTGAACCATCCATGTCCACTTGAAATAACTCTGCCAGCAAGGAGCAAAGTAAATAGGAACTGACAAGACAGAAAAAAAAAACAAACAACAAATAACGAAGAAGAGTGGTGGAGTAAGACAGCAAATGAAAAGATGGAAGGAAATGACACAGCAAACACAGCTACAATGTTCCTATTGTTCTTTTCCAGCCCATCTGAGAAGCCCCACATGCTTTGCTAGTGCATCTCTTTCATAGAAGGTGATGCTAGGAAAAATCATTCTCTGGTATACAAATGCTTATATATCTGGTATTACCAAATGCTCTGGTATACAAATCCTGCGGTGTAACAACAGTGGGGTAATATCCTTATTACACCTTTAACCTGCCCCTGTTTTACTGTGAAGCAGGAAAACAAAGAAAATTCTAGGAGGTGAGATCACAAGTGTGTCAAAGAGCCCTCTGCCAAAAAAATACACAAAGCCAGTGGCCCTCTAAAAACAGTAATCTGGTTTATGGCCTTAAATGTCTAGTAGATTACACATACAATTGATAATGTACATTTATGATGGCTAAGTGACCATTTCGTCCTTAGACACTTGCACGTGATGCTTACACTGTCATCCTGTGGTGGTTTGACATCTTCTAAGCAGAGGTCAAATCCCCTCATGGGTTCCAAACACCCAAAAGATAACTTAAGGTAGCGACTTGGCTCTTAAATCTGTGTCCAGATTTCTAGCAGTCAGTGCTAGATGCACAGCAACCTGTAACCTGCAAGCCAGTCTTGCTGAAGACTGCTCACCAGCTGGTCCAGCCACGGGGCACTGAAAGCCGTCCAGGGATCCGCACAAGCCTCGGCCCAGCCCAGAGGTCTGTCACACCTGGTGTCCCCTCCGTCTGGGCTGGCTGGGAGGTGGCAGGCAGAGCTCAGAAATCAGCACGTGGGGTGGCCCAGGGGCCTCGCTCTGCCCATCCACTCGTCCCTCAGCCTCTGCTGTCACAGGAGGCTGCACAGAGCCACGAGGCAATTAAATAACAGCGTTTCGTTTGGGCACGTTCAAAGCGCTGTGCAAATAGAGGGATTAATTAATCCCCACAACAGCAGAGCAAGGTAAGCACCGCTCTCCAGATGGAGAAAAAAATGACAGAGGCAGCGTGGAAAAGCCAAGAATAAAATGCAGGTCTGTGCGCCTTGTCAGACTTGATTTCAGTGCCTCGGGCCACGAAGCAAAACATTTGCCTTTAAAGGGGAGTGATTTAAGATGATCTGGATCTCAACCTTGACCTACTTTAACAATTACAACCAGACAGGAAAAAAATCTCTCTCAAATGTTAAATGAAGGTTTTAAATCAAAATCATCTATTCCAATGCAGAGGCATTTTCTGTAATAAAGGAAGCAGCAAACCCCTCCTGGCTCGATGGTGGCAAGGTCCTGAGCTCATTTACCCCAGAGTGATGCTGAAAGGCAGCAGTGCTGGGGATGTTTGCACAAACAAGCTTGCTACTGGCTCCCAAGTCATGCCTTGTGTGTGACATCAAGCACAGAGCTGTCCTGCTGCTATTTAGAACCAACTGCTAAATTGCAGCAAATGCAGCTAAAGTACACAAAATTAGTACTTTTGTGCAGAAGTGCCTGGTGTAACTACCCCAGGAGTGCTACACGATACTCAAGTGCCATGAAACAGCCCCTCTACTGAGGCACGGGCTACACTGCAACATTTGGAGCCACTGCACTGCATGAAACCTTCACCACAACGAGTTTATTTCGCTTTCACACAAAAGCCAGCTGTCAGGAAGGAGAGGAGAAACTACCTTTTGCCACACAGAGGAGAGCAGTTGATAACAAGGGGACACCATTCTCCAAGGCAGGAGGTAGAGTCCCCTGGGTTCACTGCAAACCCAAGATCTTTGCACTCACTCCTTCCCCACAAAAGGATTGAGCAGACTTTCATGTGATCGCTCATTCGCTGGTGAGCAGGAAACTATTGCTAGGTGGGTTAAGATTCAGTCATCTTGAACACAAAAGATTGCAGAGAGCAGTTTTATTGCTTGGGAGATGCTGTGGCAGTTCACAGGCTGCTACTGCCCCTTAATGCTGTCTCTGCCACCAACCAAGAGCCTCCCCCTGATTCCTCGTTCAAAACATCTGAGCATTTAAGCACCTAATCAAGTCTAGCTGTCATTCCCAGTGGGAAAACACCTATGGTAAATATTTTATCTGATAAGCTATTATGGACTTGGGTATAATTCAGACTACAAACACCCTTGTAAAGTGCAGGTTTTAATTTTTATGGGGTTTGTTTTCCGCATGGGATGGCACACTGACACCATGAACAAGGATGAAACGACTCTAAGAGTCTAGCTAGAACCAAGTTCTGATATGATCACCGAAGTGCCTGTGGAAAATAATTTCAAAATAATGGACTAAACTCATGGTCTGACCAATGACAGGACAAAGGGGGAAGGAAACACTAATTTGGGTACCTTCCTATGGCATGATTTCTGTTAAAACTTTACAAAGAAAAGGATGGGGATAATAAGCTAAAGGTATCCTCACGTTGCTCTCTTTTTTTGCCTGACACCTTTCTCTGGAGCTCTCACTCCTTTTGGTCAGCCTGGCTCCATCAGCCAGAGCCCTCCAGGGGCTGCCCTTCAAGACAAGGTGCTTGGTTCAGAGGCACTGTACCTCCTACTGTGCCAGAGCATTTCTGCTCTCTCCAAAACATCCTCTGTGATGTTGGAAGGCTGGGACTTCATAGGTATTTCAGTGGGACATAGGATGGGACATTTCTCAAATACAATGGGACGTATCTCAAATACACTGGGTCTCTGGTGAAATTCAGGCTGCCACAGAGCTGTCCCACATGCTGAACAAAGCCAGTGTTTTCTGAAGTCTCTTCTGTGCAGAATTCAGCCCTGCAATGACAATGGACACAAACCCTGGCACTTGCCTCAGGTTTTCTTTGGGGGCAGCCAGCAGCTGCTGCTCCTGTTCTGCCCTCCCTTCAAACACTGAAAGCTGGGATGTGTGGCCATCTACTCATGGAGTCATGGAGATAAACAAAGGGCAACTGTGCCTGAGTGGTAAAGGTGGGAAACCTCTTAGACAAAATCCAGGACGGAGGAGCTTTGGAACAAGCAAAGAATAAACCCCAAAAAACAAGGAAGAGAATAAGAAGACACCTTGTAGACATTACCTCATTAAATTGCCAGGGAAAGATGGGACAAGCTGCTGACAATTCCATGCCATCCATGTAAAAGAACTGCCAAGATGGCACAGAGTGCAAAACCAGGAGAGATGGTGGAAAAGCCCCTTCTGGAATACAGCACTACTCACTGCACAGGTAAAAAGCTGTGAGGATTGCACTTCCCAGTATTAGCTGGCTGGTTTCTTACCTTGGGACTGGAGATTGGAGAGGAAAAGAAACATGGATTTTCAGGCACTCTACCTAAAATTGGAACAGGAGTTCAATCTGCAGCGTGCCACACAAAATTAATCACTGTCACTTTACATTCCCACCAAGGTCTCACTGCTCGTACCCAGAGAGGAGGTAAAACCAGGTATTACAAGGGGAACTTGTGAACAGAAAACAAACCATTACAGAGCGAGCCACCCTTCCTATTAGCAATGCTTTATCCATCCATTCCTGCTACTGCTACTTCACAGAGAAACCTTGTTATTTCTAAGTGACAAAGAGCTTGAGTACCAGGGAGAGGTTCACTGACACCCTTCTTAGCAGCCACACACAAACCCCAAGCCCCTAAGCTGGAATTGCAGTGAGCTCATATATTGAAATCACAGAAATCACAGAATAGTCTGAGTTGGAAGGGACCCAGAAGGATCATCGAGTCTTACTCTTAAGTTTTGCTGCACCTGCCACACAAACGTGCATTTACTTCCCATTCTGCTTGTTTTATCCTTTTTTTTGTCTTTACTCAGCACTTAAGAAAGGGAGGAAAGAAATAGAAAAGACTCAAGTTATTTCTAGCAAAAGTATGTTTCTTTCTATCTCAGAATGCAGCATAATTTTGTTCCCAGACTTGGCCATTTTCTCAAAGCTAACCAGCAAACTCTAACTCGTTTGGGGAATTAAGTGCTAGAGCAAGAAAATATCAAAGAGCCAGCCAACGGCATTCAGCTCTTACTGGCAACGTTTTAAAACAGAAAGCACNAAATCCTTCCTTAGAGAAGTATTCTTCCCGGGGGAAAATCACTTCAAAACACAATACCAACAGCTAAGTTAGTTTCTTTTCCAGCAAAGCTACCGAAGCTTCAAAATCTCATGTCGGAGCTACCCTCTTGGCAAAATTTTCAGCAATTAACTGCATTACCTGGTGCTGCCACGAGATGTCAGGGAGCAATAGAGAAAAATTAGCTGTGGCTGCCCTAAATCACGGAGTAAAGGGGCGTTGTAAAGGGGAGGTAGCAGTCACCCGGCATGGCAGCTCTGACAAGGGACGTCCACATGATTCCACCCCTATTCACTGCAACGTGCCTTATCACACACACCGTAACATCTTACACGCAGGGACTCTTCTTTCAAATAAACGCCCCCAGGTTTCAAGAGCATCGTCAGGGGGTGGAAGGAAAAAAGGAAAATCAAGGTTGGTTCTCTGAAGCTGGGAATTCAAAAGAAAAACCCTAAGGTAATGTAACAGCATTATGTAGGTCTTAAAGGCACACAGCTCACAAATACCCAGCTTCCAGCAATAAGATCAGCCCTGCTTTGTGCACATGTAATAATATTTTTACATGTACTGCTGTCTTCTCCCTTTAATTATCATGCTGTTGGCAGCAAAATTTTGCACACTTTATTCAGAATCCCCACCCTCTCCAAATCCTGTTTCACTGATGAATAAAATGCAGAAGGATGCATTAGAGGCTCTACAGCAGCCGCACTGTTTCTGCCAAAATTGAAGAGTCCCTTCAAGTCACTCTGTAGCAGAGTCTGAGAGCAGGAGTTGGAATATGTGGTGGGGAGGAAGGGCATACAAGGTGACTGCAGCATGAGTTTGAAACCATGGATTGTTCACAGGTGGTGAAACCACAACTGGGCTTGGACAGCAAGACAGAAGTGTAAGTGTTAAAAAAGAGCTACCCTGTATTATCCATATGCCACCTTTCCAGAAATGCACCCGATGGCTTTTCAAATCCTATCACAGCTATTTTTTTTGTATCCCTTCAATATGATGGATACAAGGCTTTGAGCATGCTGAAGTCTGTTACATGATGTAGAACACTTACACTTTCCTGTAAGGAGAGTAAGAATTTTAAAAATTGGTATCTTGGGTCCTTTCCAAAGTAAGATGGAAGTGCTACAAGTCCCAAGGGAAGGGAAAAATTCCTACTTCTCTGGCAGTGCATATCTTGTTGAGGAACAGTCCAAGAATGCGCTCAAAGCTATGGCTGTTTAAATTACACCTTTGACTCGCGTCAGGCAGAGAAACTTGGAAGTCCAGAGGAGAAAAACGTTTCTATGGCAGACTGAAAAACACGTGTAAGGCTTTAAGACACTCAAGGCTGAAACAAGGCTGAAAGTGATCAGGTGAAGAGAAGGAAGCCTGGCAAAGCAGCCAACAGCATATGGCAAATTAATTATTTTTTGTAGGAGCTATGCATGTATTTTGTACGTAGCATTCAATGAATATACATATACACTGACATCCAAGTACAAAAAATCGAAGGAGCTGTGTTTTGAAGGGGTAATCTGCCAGCCCTTAGGTCTTGGATTAGTGGGCAGCTCCTCAGGCAGCTTGTCCCAGGACCTGGGAAGTACGAGAAGAGGGCCAGCAGCTGGGGACACAGCTGATGTCCTGGAAACCCGTGAGCAGATGGGACATGGAACGACGGGTGTCAGCAGGGGAGCGGCGTGGGTAGCACTTTGTTCCGGATGCTTCGTGCTGAACGTGGGAGATTATCGGTTATGTGAGCAGCAGATACACGGGCAACAGCCCCAGCTACAGTGGATGCTCTGCTTCCCATCATAATCCCCCTCCCAGGTGATGAGAGCAGCAGATCCAACGCTTTCCCTTCCTCTCTGGAGCACGGCACAGTGTGGAGAACAAGGTAAACAGAGCGTCAACAAATTGGTTTGTGCCAGCCGCGGCATAAAACGCTCGGTACACACAGCACATGACACAGGCTAATGAAAACTGCTTCGGAGGGCTCGAGTTCCAAATGTCTCAGTTAGGAGATGTCCCCATCCTTCTGTTAAGCCAGAACATTGAGGAAATCCCATGACACTGAAGAGCAGTTCTGCTTGCTGTTGTGGATCCGGCTGTTTCATGCCATAAATACAGCCAGTAAGGCTGTGCATTAGTTCCACAGTACATCAGGAGCAGACACTTCTAGTATCACACACTGCAAGCAGTGTCGCCTCCTAAAAATTCCTTCAGGTTGTAGCAGCTTGGGTGTGAAGAAGGTCCTGGTCCTTAGGATTACAGTCTTGTTATCTGATGCCAAATGCTTTTTAGAGCTATCTTTTGTACCAAACAAATTTGTTCTATAAACAACATTTGAAAAATCTCCCAAAATGTACTTGCATCCTTATTTATTTATAAATCAGTGGGTAATTCATGGAAGAGGGCAGACAAAGGGAAGGGATGGGTACAAACAAGATGCCCAGAATTCTAACATACGTATGGATTCAAAGAAAAAACTTTTGACTTTGAAAGATAAGACTGCACAGTCTGAAAGCCTTATGATGTCATTTCTTCCAGATTTCACTCCTCCAAATGCACATCAGCAACCACAGGAGAGATTAGTGGTTCAGAGCCTTACCACAGAGATCCAGGCACAGACCTGCTGAGTTTGCTGTGGGCTTCTTCACATAAATGGCTTTATCCTTGCATAGGAGAGCAGGAGGCTGTGTGAAGGCATTAGAGGAGACTCCATGCAAACCAGTAGTTTGAATTAAAGGCGAAGCCTGGGGAGCTGTGCTCCAAGGGCTGATCACAGCTGCAAAGGAGGGTAGTCAGGCAACACCCCAAATCCTTCAATAAGCAAATTTGAACTTATTTGATAGATTAAGGGAAAAACTCACCCTTAAAAAAGAAGCCCTCAAGTTTGTTAGTGTCCAGTTTACTTCCAGATACTGTTTGTCCAGCTCTCTAGCCAAATGCAGGGCAGGCTGATTGTACTCTGCAACTGCAGGCACCAAAAGGAGTTCATGTTTCCAGTTCCTACTGCCAGCATTTGAGTTTGATAGAATCAGGTCAAAATCAGTCTTGCTCAGTCTGATGTAATGCAGACTTCTGGATCCTACTCTGCTCACCAAGATGTGAGACCTCATTCTCCCTTCCCACAGTCAAGCTCTTGAACACTGCCAGAGAAGTGCTTATGCTGTTGATTGACATACCATCAAAAACCCCCAAAGCTTAGGTATGGAGATCGTTTTCAGAAAGGGGAAGCACATTTCCTGCCACCATAGAACAAAATAATGGAAATGGATAGTGTGCCAGAGCAGGCAGGTACCTTAACTGAGAACAAATGAAGTTAACTGCACTCCCAAAATCTATTAAAAGCCAGTACAATCTTGATGTACCGGCTTATCATGTTGTAAATAAAAACAGAGTGAACAGAATGTGGTATCCTCCTTTCCTACCTTGGCTCCCACAGAAACATTTGGTGGTGTGCACTGTCACAATCTCTTCTCCATCCTCCTTCTCAGGTAGATTATGCAAATCAGAAGGTCAGGGGGATACATAATTTTGCCAATCAATGAGTGCTGAGAGCAATCTTAGCTAAAAAAAGACCCAAGATCTTCTGACATAAAGAAATGCCTTCAGAAAACAGAACTTCAAATCCCATAAGGGTTCCTTCCCAAGTGGTTCAAGCAGAGTGAGCTAACATGGTAAGGACATGGGTTAAAGGAATGTACTGAGGCCGTCTCCAGAAATGGATCTGCACATATTCCAATCAGTGAGGTCTTTTAATTGATGAAAGCTTCCTGTAAATTCAAGAGGCTGCACAGAAATGTCAGTAAGGCCTATTAATGCTTCAGCATATCTCCTAGAATTTACTTGGGGAAAACAAAGACCACTCCACTCCTGAACTACAAAAATAAAGCCGCAAATTTTGCACACAAAATTTTGTATATTTTATATACAAAAATAAATCAGTCCAAAGTCCAGGTTGAAAAGTCAGCTGGCTTTGGCACCAGGAAAATGCCAGTCGTTAAAGCACAAGCGCCGCAGCTCTGCGCATTTGCCGCTCCAGTCAGCCTGAACCCCTGTGACAGGAGCAAGCGGCTGCTGATTGCCACCAGCTAATTATAGCGCTGGGCTCTCGGCAGGGCGGCCGCTGCTGCTGCTGGGGCGGTGTGAAGGCGGCAGCTCCGTGACACATTCACCAGCCGCCCTCCAAAAATGACCCACTGCCACCCGCCTCCACCTCACAGCCACCGCTTAACTGCCGACCGCGCTGGGAGCGGCGCAGGAGCCACCAGCAGCCCTGGGAGTGATGGCCCATGGCAGCTCTGGAGTGCTGGCCCATGGCCCATGGCAGCTCTGGAGTGCTGGCCCGTGGCACCAGCAGCTCCGGAGTGCTGGCCCACGGCAGCTCTGGAGTGCTGGCCCATGGCAGTTCCTCCAGCCCCACATCCTCACAGCTGTGCTGCTCTGACAGGGAGCACCCGGCCCTTCTTGGTGCAAGAAAGCTCAGGCCAAGACCTTATGGCATGGGGAAAGGGATATATATTCCAAGTCACTCCAGGTCTGGGGAATCTTTCAGAGGAAGCAGTGCCAGAGTTGTCAGGGCACCTGCTGCCTGCAGCAGTTCCACGGGAAGGCGGGTGACCAGCTGCCAGGCTGCACCCACTTCCCTGGGGCACTGGCCATGAAACAATAACTGCTGCACATTTATTCTCCAACCCCCCCTGTTTCCCAAGAATGAGAAGCAAAATAAAACGGGGAGGTTATTCCTCAAATGTTTTCCTTGACCTGGAGAAAGCAACAGCTTGCTACAGACTTCCTGCTGGCCTGCCCTCGGTCAAAGCAACCAAAAGGGCTGCTGCACGTATTTCCATCTCAGAGCTGTTTACAGAGTTTTGTCCTTCCCTCAGGCACTTTCCTTCCCAGTATTAGCAGCGATGTGTGAAGATACTCTGGTATCAGTGCCCTTTTCCTGGAAGTGTTCCAGTCTACCAACCCCAATGACCGCTCTGAAGGGCAGCATTAGCCCCAGCCTCTGCATTTCTCACCCAGTATAGGTCTCCCAGGTTGCTTCCCATACAGAGACAGGCAACAAGGCACACATGGATTTGCAATTTGACTCTGCCAGAGTATCTCTGTAAGACTCTTATTTAACAAGAAGACTGTTTTCCCTATACTTGTAATAACCAGGCAACCAAAATGATGCCACACAACCTTAAACATTAAAGACTGCAGAACAAGACAATTCTAAAGAGATACTTAACATAAAATCACTGCTAAGTAGATGGGGAAACAGGGATGAGGAAGGAATGAAAAATAAAGCCAGCAAGACAGCACATCTTAGTTACTTTTCTATCCACGCAAGCTGCCTCTCTTGGAATCAATTCTAGTTGCACCTAAACTAAATCTGATCAAAGTTGCTGTAATAATTTGTATACTTAAAGTATCAACTCATCAGTAAGAATGAAACACAGTCAGCTCATCAAACACTTCTCGTTATTACAGTCTTTCACAGCAGGAGCCTGCATCTCCTATCCCCGCAGACATCTGCTGTGCTCATCAGAAACCCAAAGAGAAAGTGGCACAAAGACTCTCTTCTCAGGATTATTTCAGTTTGAGCACTTGTCGGTGCTACATACCCCATCTCCATTCTCCCCAGCTGTCACACATGGAGAAGTGCAAAAGTACTATGAAAAGAACCTACTGCAAAACCCACACACTGGCAAGGGATTTGGGGACCTACATAGCACTTGAACCTACATTTGCCTTCAGTCTGTGAAATAATTTAGCTTTCAAGTCTATGAGGCCTTTTTACATGGGAGCTTTCAATGCCAATCTTCCTGAATGCCAGCACCTAGTTACCTGTTTTTGAACTTTAAAAGCCAGGAGTACGGCCACTCCAATGTCTGCTACTGCCCAGCTTCCAAAATCCTTATGTTTATGACTGATTTATACTTGCATGATTTTTATCTCATATGAGGATTTTCATGCGAGGAACCTGCACTTATACCCCCATTGTTTTGGACAACCACTTGCTGTTGCAACTTGACTATAGCCAAACCGAAGAGGAAGAGAGTATGTCAGTAGCCCAAGCAGTAGTATATTTTCACTTCTGCAGGAAAACTCCAGATACCTCTGTACAAAAATATTTTTATAGTCTTTACTTCATGTATAGGCACACTTCCTTGGATGCTGCATTCACAGATGTTACAATAAGCAACCAAGGAAGCACAGTCTTGATGAAACCAGCAACAAATGGAGGACCCACATAGGTGTCATTAATGGGACATTGTAAAAGCAAAACGAGAGGCCAAGTAGGTTTCCTCCTTTTTTTTTTTCCCTTGCTCTTGGTTCTATTTCCCACTAACATTAGTGAAGGAGAGGAGGAAGTAGAGGACATGCTTATTAAAATTTGCAGCACACAAGTCTGGAGGGAATGCAATTACACCAGAGGACAAGATTATATGAGATTATTTCATCATTTGAAGACATGCTTTGAAATTCAACACGGTGAGAAGCACAGTTACTACAGGCACTCAGGAGCAACCAACAAAGAGAGGTTGGGGAAAACTGTTCAGACTGTTCAGACAGCAGCTCTTCAAAGGAAGATTTGGAGTGTAGCAGCTATAAGGGGAACGTGCTTCGGTGAAGTCATACTGTTATGAAAGCTAACAAGCTGGGATTAATAAACACAGGAGCCCACATCACCTACAATATAAGTAATTCTTCTGCTCTGCTCAGCTTTCTAAGTCCTTGGATGAAGTACTATCTCCCACACTGAGTACTTCAGTTAAATAAAAGGGGACCAAAGGAAGAGAGTACAAAAAACAGGAAAGACATCTAGAAAATAGGACTTGTCAGGAGGCGTTACAGAAAATGGCATTGTTTTTTTCTAGAGAGGAGAATGCTACAAGCAGGATGATAATGGACTGCTATGTACATAGAAACATGCTACAAAAGTCAATAGAATGATCTGTTCTCCATAACCACGGCAGATAAGGAGTAATGGGCTGAAATCGGAGCAAGAATGACTCAGATCAAACATTATAAAAGCTACATATAATGATAACAAAGCACAGGAATAGATCTTATGCAGTTCTCCAAACACAGGGTAAATTAACAGCAGTGGTGCATCACTGAAGCACTGCTGATCACACTCAGGAGCAGGAAGAGGACCTGGCAATCCTGTGGCATTTTCTCTCCATCCCATTTTTTCCCAGTTTTCTAGGAAATCTCAGAATCTCAAGCTGTACAACTGTAAGCACTAAGAGCTACAACAATATTATAACCATAAGAACTACCACAAACCTCAGAGAAGTTTATATGCACCGAGTACCTCATTAATACCAACCATTAAATCACAAATGGTTTGTGCCGTCTGGACAAGGTGATGGCAGGGAAGTGCCTCAGTTACTAAGGGCACGATTCAGCTGACACAGGATTAGCAGAAGAAGCGAAATTTCAGCCACATATCACTCTCAGGCCCTGGCAGAGTCAACAGAGACAAATACCCATGGCCAACACCTGCCTTGGGATAAAGGCTGTGTCAGGGGTGTGCTCTGTGCTGGCTGGGCAGGCACCCTCAGGGCTAGCTCAGGGCTTGGCTGGAATTGGGAGATTTTTGTACAGGTAATGCAGGATGATTTGTCTCTGTGCACTGAGACAGTCACCAGTGTACCCAGCCCCTCAGTCAGAAACCCATGCTGACACTTCCAGAAACTTCCTGATCAGTGCAGCCAGAGAAGATGCTGCACAGCACTGGCACATGAGGTCTCAGACAGATTTTTCATTTCTCTTCTAAAAAGATTTTGGCTATAACCTTTACTACACAAGGGAGCAGAGCATCCCAACATGCTTCAGGGTTCTCACTGATGCTATTCCATATGGGATGTCGGCATATTTTTAGAGAAACACTTCTTTGAAAGATGTACCATTAGCCCTGGATCCAGAGTCTTTTTTTTTTTTTTTAAGACACGATTTGGGAGCTACCAGACAAGAACAGCTCATGTAATATCCTCACTGGAACATCAGGCCCAGCCTCTTGCGAGTAAGAAAAGCAGAGCTCTTCAGATTACATTTCAGGTTTACATGGGGTCTGCCCATTTGCACTGGCCTTTCTCCTGGCGGGGCATGGCCTCTCTGGAAAATATTACAAAGCCAAGGCAGTGCTGTCCCACAGCTCATGGCCTTTTGCAGGGTACAGGAGCTGCTTTCTTACACCCCAGCATTCATTCCAGCCCCCTTGGGGCTGGGAGGGTGAGAAAGGCATACACAATTCCCCTACTGTGGAGCACGGAGATAATTTCTTCTAATTAGAGAACTCTAAATATTTGGAAGTCAGCATCCATTATTATTCTGGAAACTTCACACGGCAGTACAAGATGGGTTGATTCTGGCAAAAATTCTTCATAGCAAAAGAGCATTATCAGGCAAGAACAGAGACATTTTTCTGTTTTTCAGTGCAATAATGC